>JAQGBJ010000972.1:0-28645 GCA_034698345.1 Sphaeridia pumilis | reverse complement strand
ATGATTTTTTGCTCTTTGCAGTTCCATGGCCGTAGAGATCAAGTCAACAAAGTCCAAGTCTCGAGTCAAGGATCAAGCGGGAGAAAAATACCTGGGAATTAGTCTATGTCAGAAACGGAACTTTACGTGGATTGTATATACAGACTGTTTCTCTCATGCAGCCAACGGCGGAAATTGTGTACCAGAAGAGGTCTGGAGAAAATACAATGTTTCGTAAATCAGTTTTATGATATTTTTGCATGTAGTAATTTTCTTTTTGATTACATTTCGCCAGGTCTTGGATCGTGCTTGGGAGCCAATGCGGCTTTTTCCGCGTTCTTCGTGGCCTGTGAACAAATCTGAAGAATATCATGTTTCCTAATTTTATTTATTCGCTGATGATAATGGCAACGGTCCAAAAGAAGGAAGCTCATCCCAAAGTGTGGTATAAATTATACACGAGGTATCAAGCGTTCCATCAGAGATCGAAATGTACTGTAGTTTAATTTTTCTAAATGAATGTATCGTTTGTTATTGTAGATTCAAGCTTTACTTTATGCTTTTCTCAATCTTCCCAATCGCGTCATGGATTCCCGAAGCTTATAAAAGTCCTTGAAGAACAAACAAAACCGAAGAATGATTGCCATGTTTTGGGTGTATGCATTCAAAGGCAAAAACCGAAAGGCCGCGAAGGTTCCGAGTATCGCAAGAAATACTCATGATTTACTAGCTGACGTATGTTTTCGTTGGTGCTTATTTTACTGAAATCTCATGTGGTTTTATCGTGTTAATAGCGGCTCGATTCATTTTTCAACAGATCATGGATTTGAGATATATCGGGAAAAATCAGACGGCATTGGATGAGTCGAACGCTTTGAGGGAACGAATGGTGAAACTGATGCTATAGCCTTGTACTGGCTTTTGTAAATCAAGAAGTGAAAAATCGGTATGAGGAAGAATCGTCTGTTCAAATTAAATGGGGCGAATGATCATCAGGAAAATGCTTATGGACGCAACATAAATTTTTAATGGTGAATTTTGTTTGAAGATATCGTGGGCAAAGTATCCGATTCTTGGAAAGCTTGGAAGAAACACTTCACTCCACCAGTTCCGGTTTCAAAATTGTCAAGTGCAGGATAGCATCAAGGAAATTTATTGTCGTGAGTCCAATTGCGTAGAGAAGGTTTGCGCTTCAGTGATGTTGATCAATGGGAACCAAGACTGTATTTAACTGTTATAGTGGGAAAGATATGGCAACTGATCGCCCATCACGGTCCAGCACCTGTTTCGGATTGCATTCATGCATGTGCTCTTCTGACAGCTGAGGGAGTCCAGCTGGGTGAGTCGGTGGGAAGAAGAAGATAATGTTTCGTCCTGGTGGTGGTGGTTCGAGTCAAGATTCGTCGTTGGCGTTAATGGTAAATTGCACTAATATTTGGATTGTAACAACCCCAACAAAAATATACGTGACAAATACATAGCTACTACTCGGTTTAAATATGTACTTTCTTGATATTCCAGAAGAAGAAGACGTGAACATGGGCTTTCGCCGTGACATTGAACTACAGCCAAAACGCGATATGTGGCTGTGTTTTCATTTGTTCATTATCGAAGTGTGTATCATGTATCAGACGCGATGAAGAATTTTATAGGCAAGTTTTTTGAAGATGAATGTGGTTTATCGATGACATTAACGAATAAGTTCGCTGAGTAATAATAGAAGTTGTCTCACAGACCACAGAATACAAGTCTGGCACTACCACTAGGAGCAGATGGGTTAGATTCGATTTTCAGATTTACGCCAGGATTTGAACTGATAACTTAATAGTTAAACGATAAACAATCAGTCAAGTTTTAGAAGAGTAGCATTGTGGGCACTGTAGCTCAAGCGACTTCATAGCCAAGGAAACAAAGATGTTTAGACGCAGCGCTATCTGGTGTGAGATTAGCTTTCAAGATGTACTGGTGATGAGAGTGCAGATGGCGTTGTCTATCTTCACATTCGAGCGGCTAAAGCGTTGGGGCTTTCAGCTTTTAGCGTTCCGATAGACTCGTGTTCCAATAGAAGCGGAAGGACTGACTAGAGTACGGAATATCAAAATTGAGTGTTATTCGTAAATGAGCGCAGATTTTGCAGTATACAGTGCTTAGGACTAGAATTTTAGAAAGTTCTTAGAATACAATTTTGATAGTTCCACTGATAGACTAAAATTCTTAGTATATAGCTGCTGGTACTTCGTATCAGTAACAAAACTTGTAGGTTCTCAGGTTGAAGGTCGTCTATGCAAAAGATATACATTCTTCTGATTCAGCTCAGAGTTGATGAGTTGAGTATTGCTGGCAGTATTGAGTTAGTATCTGTATTTAAGAGAAACTTATTCAATTCAAGCTGACTAATTTAATGTCCATTTTGTGGCAGATTTGGATTGACCCAAGGTATGTCCGACCGCAAAAACTGACTTCGGACCTTCCGTCTGGAACTGTGGACGAAGACGATGGCGAACAGCCTGAAGACGAGTTGAACAAGGAGGAAAGACAGGATGAGCCAACTGATGTAGTAATGGAGGATTGCTGAATACACAATGGTTCCTATGGCTAGAATCAGGAGCATTATGACGGACCACACGAGGTAGATCTTCATGGCTCGACAAGTATCCAATGGTTCCATCGTGAGCTGGTACCAAAATTTGATCAAGAACTTTAATATTTGTTGGTTCATTTTGCTGATTATATGTCATTTAAGGAATCTACTCGTACCTTCTTGGACGCAGTAAGAAGAAGTACCGCCATAACAGCCTGGATTGCATGAAGCACAATCATCGCCAAGATTAGGCACGTGGCCCATGCTGCTTCTGTAATTTGCCCAAATGAACATAATTTACTTGACTTATTTCATAAGTGGATTTATATTGACCATTTGTAATCTCAGGATATTACTTGTGAGCGCTGAGTCGGTGAAAATGATGGGCTGATTCCTTGGTGGCGGCGCTTCATCCCTGTAGTCAAGGAAGTACTCGGACACTTTGGTCACCAAGAGGATGATCCCAAAGACGATTGAAATGACTGCGAGTGCCTGAAAATTGGGTACGTTCGGTTAATCAAGAGCCAGGATTCTGTGTGACAATGACATGTTTGACAGTGCCAAAATTCTTTTATCTGTATGTCAAACAGTAGTCTTTGTCAGCTTTTTGGCACTATTTTCAGCATCAGGGAAACAATGCTTTAGAGACGTGACCAGAATTCTAGATTCTTATTAGGCAAAATGTAAATAGTAGCCCACTAGTTTTAGCTTACCAAATCTAAGACGGAAACCACTTTAAGAGGAGTTGCTTGTCTCTCAGTTCGAGTCATTGTGGAAGACTTTTTGCCTTTGTCTTGGCACTAATTTGTTGCTGAACTAGTTGATGATGTTGATGGTTCCACACAGGCAGTAACTTTCACTAATTAATTCCAGGTTGAAGTTCCAGTTCAAGTTGTCTTCAGTTCAGTCCACAACACTCGAGTACTACAACAGACGAAGACATGTAATCAAGCGCAACAATTTGGAAGAAAGTATCACAAATACAGAATATCGACAGGAAGAAGTAAAGATCCGTTCACTATTCCATTTTGAAGACGCAATGCCTCATCGCCCAAGACACCCCCACAAGCCTCCGGGTATTGTGCACAGATAAATAAGCGTTGCAGTTTGTAGTTTCTTGCAGGCAAAAGTCTAACGTTGTTTTTGTTGTTTTGCAGAAGCTTGTGTGAAAGTGTGTTGAGGAAACGCGAGTTGGCAAAAATACTTTTGGCAAGGATCCAGCAAACAGAAACTACTGCTGCCGTTAGCACTGCTACGCAACGTTACTCGGATCATCCGCATGCATTAAGGGTATTGGAAGAGAGATATAAAAGAAGGATGGTGATTTGATGGTAATTAGGTAGAGATATAGATTCGGTTTTGCCAGGGAGACAGGGAACTAGACAGGATTTAGCACGAGTTGGAATCTCGTGAATTGTAATGCATGTAATGTAAATGCTGAATCGAGCTGTGCTAAAAGATACGGCTTTGGATTAGTGTCAAAGCTAAATTTTTGGAATAAGTACTTTGTTTAACTTGAACTAGGATCCGATCTGTTTACTCGGTCTTACCTCTTGTTTGCCAGGAATCTAGAAATATACACCAAAAGTAACTCGTTCTACTGCTGCTAGTGTAGCTCTTTGACGACTGATACTTTTCAAATACATGTGTGATTCACCTAAATCTGTAAGAACAAACAACCTTGAACGTTTATGGTCCTGTCATAGCCTTACGATTACTTATTTGGTGCGCCCACACGTACGCTTTCAAACGCATCTCCACCTTCGCTAAATGTAACTTGTAATGGGGATTTTGTATGGTGGTATTCGCCAATGTTTGTAATTCGTTAATGCAATTTAACGGCGTGTATGCAGGTAGGTAGAAGCCGATGAGTAACTTTTATAACGTTAAAAGTTCGATATAGCGTCAGCAGCCCAGCTGCAGCGTAGGCCTGCGTCAAGGTCGTCAAAATGAACATGGATGTAGATATCCACGTGTATTTTAATATCACAGTTTGTGTACATAACAAATTGACCATGCAACTATTACGGAAGATTATACAGAAATCATCTTAAGACTATGAGGAACCCCTGCTACAGCGTTATGAATTGAGTAGCGTCTAAACGGCGGTAGAATGACGACCGGAAGTCTTACATTTCCTTTGAGCATTTTTCTAGTCTTTCCAATGTAAAATAGACTAAAGATTCTAAATACAATATGAAATGAGAGGAAACTGAAGAGCAGGTACTTCTTCCAGGTGGCGCCTCCGGTATCGCTGATGCTGGTTAAAAGCAGGATCGAAAAAAGCAGCGTCAAGAAGACTAGGGACCAGATGCGCCAGCATGACAGTTTTTGCAGGGCGCTGGAAGAGTCTTTCTGTAGCTGTAAAAATTGGATGGTCAGAAGCAGTCATAGCGGTCAATAAAGTTTGCTATGGCGACTTACCAATTTGGAGCCCATGAACAACTGGGCGGCGAACCAAACTTGGGCGAGGTAGAGGCCGTAGATTATCGTTAGAATCGTGAGAAAGGACACGAGTTCTGTAATGTAAACAAAGTGATGGTATAAATGCGGGTAAATACTTGTGTACAAAATTCGATGACTTACTGGGAGAATCGTATGATGTTCCAGCGTTGTCGAGCTCGTCTGGTGGAACCGAGTGAGAGTACACATCGCCAGGATCGTTTTGGCCAGCAGTGCCGACCCGGACAACTTTTCGGTTTCCTCCAAGAGCAACGGCGACTGTTTCGTAAGCAATCGACAAGATACCGAGGGACTGTTTCGAAAAAGAAATTAAACTTTTCAAACTTTTGGAAACTCGGGGCTATCGATCAATGTGGAAAAGTTGGAGTTTATTCTGCGGGGAGCTACAATTGACAGACGAGACAAGTTGCGATAGGAGTATGCTTTGGCAGCCTTTTGAAAAGTTGTATATTTTTGATAGGAGGTTATTTTGAATTCTGAGGGTTGTGGTTTTGAAATTAGATTTGGAAATATGTACGTGCAAGAAAATTTTAAAACTTACGATATCAGCCAAAGCAATGCTCTTGTTGTAAACTTCCCGTTGATCCATGACGATAGACGGAAGCCAACAAAGCGGCAGCAATCAGTCGGGCCCGAGGATCGATAGGTACATTGGGTGCGTGAAGATTTATCCAAAATTTCTTGCAACTGAAATTAATTATACACGTTGAATAAATTCACAAAAGTCGAAACAAACATTATAGGAAAAGCTGTAGGAGAAAGTTTATGGAAACTAGGCGAAGAAAGTAATTTATATAGTTCTTACATATACACAACATTTGCGGGCTTCCTTTGAAGTTTTGTCGTAAAGTGGTTGTAGGCACTGGAAGCTATTTCGGCATCCCCGCAAAAGTCAAACTGGAAGCTGAACTGGGTTAACGGGTAAAAAACGATATACTTTGGCATCTCCCGCGTCTTATCCGAGTCGACACGAAGAGGCTGTGAGCGATGAAAAAATTGGCACGAGGTGTGAGTCAAGCCTTGCCAAATTATTTTTAGAGCCGCTCTTTTCCCTAGTCACAGCTAGCCTACATGGCCTGGGCTAGAAAACCTCAATTGAGCTGCAGCAAAAAGCTTATATAGGCATCATTTAATTTAATCAACAACCGAGTCTCACTCACAAGACGACGATCCTGGACTTGAGCAACTTGAGAGAAACTTGAATGTATATACATATAGTAATTGCTTGCGAATTTTCGTAGAAACACAAATTAGCAAAAATTTAAAGCTCGAATGAATGTAGGTCAGGTGTGGTAAGGCGTTCAAGGTTCAGCCGGCACGGTCGTATTGACGTACACAGGTGTGATGGCACCGTCGCCCATGAAGACAGACTTGCTATTGACGGAGAGTGAAGGCGGAATAACTCTCGGGTAAAACTTTTCCCGTTTGATTTGGTCCCGGTTGAATTCGACGAGAGTGATGGCGATGAGGCGGAACATGACAGCGACTAGGATGAAGGTGAAGCTGAAGCCGAAAAAGTCATCCATCGAGTTGGTTGCCACAAACGCCGGGAGACCTGCAGCTACCAGCAGGATCAAGAAACCGATGCTCCACATTTGGTACACGGTGATCTTCTTGAGAGACTTCAGTGGCCGGAACTCAAACTGGAATGACAGACATTGCGTTAATTCCCTCAGTAGTTTTAATGAAAACCGATTTAATACTTCGGATTCAAGATAATACCTTGGAAGCTGCACTGTACAAGCTGATGCCCATTAGACCTTGAGCGAGTAGGATGACAAAGACTCCGCCCCAGAGCAAGTAGAAGAATGAAGCTAAAACATTATAAATGATGATTAGAATCTTAGAATCATTGTTGCCATGTCCTACTCCTGAAAATCATCAGAACTGACCGTCGTCATACTCGTCACCGCCATACAAGTCGCTGTTTCTCCCTTCAGACAAGATGAAAATGTCCAGTAAAAGTCCAATGGTGGCGATAGTCTATGTGGGAAAAGTAAACAAGGATTGGATCATTCGTTCTGATTCAGTTCCGGTTAGAACTCCCGAAGAATTAAGCTTTAACTTACCACATCGATGGTTGCAATCAGTCTCAAATTGTTGGTTGCCTGGTAATCTTCGCCCATTTCACCTTCGCCCCTGGGTCCCCAGGTGATTGACAAGTATCCTAACCTCATTTGGAACAAGTCACCGAATTAGTTCACTAATCTTATCCCACTACACAAGCTATTGGTTAGTTCTACGGGTTAAAACAATAGTTCAACTTTACAGCTACCGAGAAAATGAACAACTAACAGTTTGCTAAAAACTTTGCAAAAATGTTTTCGCCACTCGTTTCTTGTGTTTCACATTAAAATCGCACACACAAGGTTGAAAGAATTCACCCGGGTATTACTGTTCTGTCGTGATGAGTTCGTCTCAAGATTTCTTCTTTGCTTCGGGCGGAAAATCCCGTACATAGTACAACACGTTTCAAATTCGCGCGCTATTTTTAGCCGTCAGAGATGCAAAGTATGTAAACACACGAGAACCTTATGAAAATTTCTTTGATGAGTTGCAGCTGTTTCCTTTAAAATTAAAAATTAGTTTCGATACCAACCGAATGCAGCGGTCAATTCAAAAACTAAAACTACGAACGTTTGTATTTTCAAAATGCCTGAGAAGAATCCGAAAGGTCAGTGGAAGCCACAACTCGAAAAGTTCAAGCACAATGTAGCAATCCTTGCAAAAAAGTTAACGGTATCAGAGATTGACTTTCGCGAATCTGAGTTAAACATCGACGAGGCTCCAACACCTCCAGCAAAAGACGCTTCAGAAAATTCGTTTGCAACCACAGTTCGATCAGTTCTAATTCCAGTTCAAGACCACGCTCCCGCACTTTTGAAACCCCTGGCCCGGTCATCATGCTGGACACTTTCAAAACTACCGAAAACTTTTGTCCCGTTCCCAAACGCTTTGAAATTCGATACCCGCTACAAGTTGCAAGATGGCGACGACCAAAGATCAAAATTTTACATCATGGAGAATGTCAACCGTTGCTCAGCCTTCGTGTTTGACGGTGAAAGAAAATACACGGCGTTTGTCTTCAGCGAAACTGGAATTCCCTTGATGAGCTTTGAGAAACTGGGGAAGGAATGCAAAATGTTCAAGTATTCGCCAGGTTTCAACAGAGTGATTCCACAAACACTGCCGTTGGAACATTTAGCAGATGCCAGGATTGAGAACGGAATGATTGTTAGACTGGCGTCTGGAGAAAATCTGGGATATGTGATCTACGACAAGTACCAAAGGCGATTCGTGGTTCAGGATTCGTATCGAGATACCATAATGCTAATCAAAAGATTCGGAGTGGGCGAATTCAGGGTTTACAATGATTTTAGTGAGGAATTGGTTGCGTTGATTGGAATCGAGGGGGGAAAGTGGTACAATGTTTGCTGTGGAAGGCTCAATTTCGGTGTGGGGTTCAACAGGAAGCTCAAGTCGGTTGAAAAAGCTTTGATGATAGGAACCTTGTATCATTTGGTAAGTTTTTCAGTATCAAACAATTCCGTTGAAAATCAGTTTGATCCTATTCAATATTCGTCTTGATCCATAGAAAACTGTGAAATTGGACCGTCGACGCTGCTGCAGCTGTCTCTGTGTTTTGGTGTACGTGCTGGTAGTATTTCTGGTTGTAATGATGATCTTTCTGGTTTTATACCAAGTGAGTGGGATTAATGTACAGATTTCAATGAATAATAAATAATAAGGTTTAATTAACTCAAGTAATAACGTTTTTCATTCCAGTACACCGTAGAAAATTCAGCCACCAGCAGAGTCTTCCGCACGCGTGCCATGGAAAGAAGCTAAAAGCGTTGCTGCAACTCGACTTCTACATCTCGTATTCTTAACCGAAGATACCACCGAGTCCTCCAAGTACAGAATTGATGATGTTGCCTAATCCCGTCGAGTTATTCTGCCCAGTTCCTTGTGGCTGAGTTGGGGCCACTATCGGCTGTTGGGTCTGCTGGACTAGTGGAGCTGACGTTGATGGAAAACTGAATGAAGGAAGGAGCCTTCTGGGAGGTGACGGAGGTAGTAAATTTTGCTGTTGAGTCTGTTGTTGCTGTTGTTGTTGCTGAAGTCTGATATCATTTATAGCTTGAACGAGATCGGCGTTGGAAGCTGCTCCTGAAGAAGGCGCGACCTGTTGAGCTCCAGCATTTGATGAAGCAGGAGCTCCAGGCCTATTGACGGTGCTAATACTCTGACCACCAAACACCCTGTTGATAACGCCATTAGCAATGGTTTGAACCCGGTTCGGCGAGAAGATGAAAGACCCAGTGAGGATCTGCTCCAAGTTGCCCGTTGCCACACCGTTCAAAATGGTATCAACTCCAGCACTGACATCGGGAACAAAACCAAAGATTGGTCGAACAGCTGGCCTCGGAGTAGCTCCATTGGCGGCGCCATTAGGGCTTGAAACGCCATTGACGACTCGATTCTGACTCTGATTCCGATTAAGAAGCCTATCAAGAACGCTGATAATCTTGGAAGTTTTGTTTAGACCCTGTTAATTAGCCAAGATAATTAATTGGCTGCAATCACAAGCGCTGTAGGTAACTAATTGGGTCAATTAAGATTACGCAACCACGTTTACATAATTCTGTCAGACTTACAACAATCGGTGCAAGGGAAGGTAGGGCAGCAGGTTCCTGTTGTATTGTTGTTGCCGGCGAGTCCGTTGCGTCAGCCAAAGGGCACATTAGACACTGCGGCGGAAATGAAAATGGATTAATCCGTCATGTGGTGCGTGTAATTAATTGTATTCAGGTGTACAAGTTGCATATTATAATGACTTTCACTTCAAGCTATCCGCTTATGTTAATTCAGGATACGGCTTTGCTCCCTAAAATTGTCATGTATTATTATACTATGTATAATGTACAGCCTACTTGAATTGAGTGCGGTTTGAAAAGTCTTGTATTGTAGTAAGTATATATAAGCCTTTCCGTATTATGATATTGTCAAGGAAATAATAATACACTTACAAGTAGAGCTGCAAGTCCTGCAATTAGCCCCAGGCCACTTGGTGTTAATGGATTCTTTAGTGAGCCCATTTTTACTGTAAAAGGATTTTTGATAACCGCGTTTGTATCTGCAGGCTCTGTAGTTGACTAGTTCACCTGAATTCGGTAGATTTGCAAAAAACTGTAATCTGTATTGTTCCCTGCAAGTGTCGTCGTCGGCGGCTGAGTGAGTGTCTGACAGACTAGTAATTGCAGTTTCACTTGTCAAATTACTTTTACCTGCTCAGGTGGTAGTCGGCTACTGTATTTAATACAAGTGTATGGGGAAATTGAGACTGGGGATAACAGACGCTGGTTTATAAATTATCATACAGGATTTTCGCAAACGTTACATCATGTATGCAGTAGGTTTCAGGAGGCATATTAATCTAGATCACAATCAAATGTTTACAGTAAACATACAGCCAGATTCCGTCCATGTCATCAATAAATTATGCCGTCGGCGGTAAGCCATAAGCTACTACTAGATGTATTTCCTCTGTGTTTCTTGTAATGCAATCAGAACAGGTGGAATGTATAGAGAGACTGATTTTCGTAATTGGTCTTTTATATGTTAGCCAATATCGCGTTAATTCATGTAGCGAATTCGCCTTTTGGCTGTGTTCTTTAATGCTTGAGCTCCAGATGCAGTTTGGTGTGCAAGTGATACTGACTGAGTGAGTAGTATTAATTAACGAGATGATAATGAGAACTGCCGGAAGGGATGTCCTTGTTGTGATCAATCGCAAGCTTTCATCGCTTTGATTAATCGGCTGATTAAAGTGGATCGATTTGTACACGTGAGTACGTGACATGAGCTGTAGGTGCTTCAAGTCTAATACAAGATGTTCTGATATGAACCAATAGACGATATACAGAAATATCAACTATTATCGAGACTTTTCAAGCCTCTGGTTTGAACTTTGAGCAAATATTTAAGATAAGAATTCCTTGAGATGGAATCTTGTTGTGAGCTTCAATTGTTCAACAAATTCTCATGACATGATTGGGATTCCATTCCACAGATGCCATTAGAATGCGACAGCGCTTGGCAAAAATTCTTGGAAAACTTGCAAGTTGTGTTTGCTTGGTGATGATGCATGCAACAATGGGTTGTTGTTGGGACAATGCGAAAATTATTGGCTTATCAAGAAATTCTTTAAATTGTTGCATCTGCTTCTGAAGATTGTCCTCGCAATTTTCTCAGCAAAAACAAGGGAATTCGGCGACGAATGTCTGCCAAAATGCACCTCGTGCATCAAAAACCAAACGAAATGCATCAAGATTACCTGCCATTAAAATCATATGCAAGAGTGGCGCGCCGCGCTTCAACGTTACGTACGTAGACACCTGAAGCGTTAATGCACGTGACGCGACGGCGCGACGTGCCGTTTAACGCAATTTAAAAGCTGGTATAGAAAAAACGCTGTGTAAGGCACGATGATGATGAGGTTGCCATTTTTTACTCCAGTTGCCGTTTTAAAGTGTGACTCTTGAATGAAAATGAACGCCTTCCAAAGAATGCAATTTTGATCCTGAATGCATATATATGCATGGGGTGAAATTATGAAATTATGACGACTTCCGGTTCTTCCTAGCCAAATATCCGGCAATTGTAAACCAGCAGTAAACCGCATTGAGGATGAGCATGAGAAACTGTAAATTAGCTGTATTAACATTAACCATCAAACATTACTTGGGCAGGTTTGAAGCGAGACCTTAGCGACCCTTAAATACGACGAGTTTCGATTTCGATTCGGCACAGTGTGTCGTTGGTTGGTGACTGTTGTTGAGACCGTAGTAAATTCCTTGAAAAAACGAGAGGGAAAGCAAACAAAGGTTTTTATTGTTGTGTCACGAGTGGATCGAATCGATAAAAAATCGCTTATTCTTTTACTGCGTGAGAGCCATTGAGTCAGGTTCGCATGGAAGTGTGTAAGTAAGGTTTGAATCTTTTCAAATGGACTACGTAATCAGCGAATATTCGCAATTAATTTGCAATTTTGAATGTGAAAAAAGATATACTTTTACAGGTGAGATAATTTGGCAAATTGATATTCAGAATGTATGCTGACTGTGAGAAAGAGAGAAGGCAAGTTGTTTGCAATTTTTCAAAAAGTTGATTTTTTAATTTTGACACAAAGCTTTTTTGATTGTACATTTAAGAGTGTGTTCAGTAAAAGTTAAAAAAGGTTAGTATGTATCAGACAAACTGTTCTTCGAAGTGGACCTAAGCTATTTGAACGTGTGAAGTAGTTGGCGGAGGTAATGGACTAATTGGCTATTTTGCTTTGGTTTACAGAAAGAGATCCGTGTGATAAATACATTGGCTATAAATGGGGCATGCGTGCTTAGCTGCGGTTTACATCAATTATTGGACGACTTACACAAAGAGCTATTGTTGACAAAAACAGGGTTCTGAAAAGCCACGTGTGTGACAATACATTGGATTTTTGAAGTCTAAATTCTCAAGCCTGCCTGCCTGCGTAAGCGTGCCGAATTGGTGCTTGTCTACTGAACTATTAATTGGATCCATTGGCTTTTGAGGATGAAGCAATCGGTAATTTACAACTGAAAAGCTGGATTGAAATTACTGTTAAACTGATTTACTGACGAGAACTTTGGTGGTTTCAGGCTGTTGCGTATGTTCTGATGTTGGCACTTGTTCTGTTGACGATGACCGTCAAGGATTCTTCGGAAGGTGTCGTTCGGGACTTGGTAAGAGACTTTGGAAGACTTGCGGCTTTGGGCTTCGGAACAAGACGTAGACGCAGGAGACGAAGAAGAAGAAGAAGGCCTCTGGGAGCTCAGAATGGCGGCTTTGGTGGCGTCAGTTCTGGAACAGTGGTGTTGAATCCTATTGGAGGCACTAACAACGGTAATTTGCAGGTTTTGCAGCTAATTCCAAGTATTGTGAACCAGGGGTATGGGGTTGGCTGGGTGTATTAATAATTTGAACCAATAAAACTTGGAGATTTCGGAAGCTATGTCTAGAGTTCTAGAGCTAATAATATACCTATGCTTTTTAGTACGGTATCTAAAGAAGTACGTAGCTTTAACTATATTGTGCTCTGACAGCACTACAGCACCTGATTAGATTACCATCCATACCCTCCACCTCCATGGCCACTGCCACCATATCCACCCCCGCCCCCTGATAGACCGTAGCCACCCCCACTGTGACCTCCAATAGAGCTGCCGTAGCCTAAGCCTGAACCACCGTAGCCTCTACTCCAGCCGTAGCCTGATGAACCTCCTCCTCCTCCTCCAGTTCCGCCGTAGCCGCCGCCAATACCACCACCACCTTTACCGTGGTGGCCACCACCGCCGCCGATCCCTCTGTATCCTTTGCCATAGCCGCCTCCTTGGCCTTTGCCGTAGTGACCACCGCCACTTCCCCCACTTCCACCGTAGTGTCCGTGGCTTGGAACGAAACCGCTGCTCCAGCCGTGGCTATAGTGTCCGCCACCATGACCTGCAAAAGTCCATCAATTTTAGTATTAGCGTTAAAGCTTGAATCAGCTTATGGCATCAACTACAATAGGGAACATCATCCGGTAGTAAAACTTTTAGTAGCTTTGAAATCAGCAGTGAATAACTTACCACCACCGTAATGACCTCCTCCACCTCCTCCAGAATGACCGCCTGAAACAAGAGTAAAAATACGTGGTTTTAGCTCATGACTATCACAGTTTCAAGAAGTTTGATAGGCTGAAAACAAGCTTACCACCGTAATGTCCAGAGCTGATGGGTACAATGACAATCTTGCCGGTGTGAACTACTCCGTGACCTCCTCCGCCACCATAGCCTCCTCCTCCTCCGTAGCCTCCACCGTGACCTCCGTAGCCACCGCCGTAACCTCCTCCTCCTCCATAGCCACTTCCGCCATAGCCGCCTCCACCCCAGCCACCATATCCACCGCCGCCGCCGCCATAGCCTCCACCTCCGTAGCCTCCACCACCACCGCCACGATATTTGCCCTTCTTCTTGAGATACTTGAAGATTGCTTCAGTCTCAGGTGGGAGTAGAATAACTACCAGGACTAGGACTGCACAAGGCAGGTAAATCTGCAAGCAACAAACAATGAGATTATAAGATTGAAATTTTGGAAAATCCAACCTTCTGCTTCAATGCCTGCCTAGATATCGCGTACCCAAGATTTCGTCCTCATTTTCAAAAAAAGATCTAATGAGATGGCTTTAGTTTCAAGTCTGAACAGGACTCGAGTCAAACTTGAAGTGACCAAAGTAGCCAGGTGTATCGGCCATTTATACAAGAGACTTGAGACACAATTTAAGAGCAGTTTGGCGCAGTTTACTACACTTAAGTCTGCTACAGGAGCCGAAACTATTACTTTCTTCAATCTCTGTTTTATGCAATCTGCATACAGCATAACAACAACACCTGTGAGACTAAATTGCCCTGAGGAAAAGCAATCACCAAGCAATGGTCGACGACGACAACGACGACAGATTTAGCCAACTTGAGCAATGGTAAAAGGCTTTAATGGTCCCTCCCTTGGTCAGCTCGTTGAAGAGCAAATAACATGCAACAATTGAATCTCATAACAGAATTAAAATGCCTTACAAAATCCAATTTAGGCTCTGCAAGCCATCAGAATTGAGAGTCGAGGATGCAGCGGATGTCGTCGTGTCCAAGTCAGCTGATTGAGCGAGATTTCAGAATGGAGTGAAATAGTGCTTTAATAGTAATTTCTGAAATGCTGCTAATATTATAAAAAGATCGCTGCCAATGTTGTTTAGGATTTAAGATGTCGTTAATTTTCACTCAGATGTTCAAGGACCACCTACAGATCTGGCCATGGAATGCAGCTTAACCAAATGATTTGATATGATATCGGGTGACTTGGACATTGTCTGTAAGATTTGTGTTGATAACAGCGATAAGCATTCAAATGTCACATCCGGTGTAGCAACGTATATATTGCCGAGTTCAGTATCGGAGAAAATAATTTTGAAGAAATAAAATCATCTTGTTCAGACGCCAAATAAAATCCATGGAATTTCGGTAATTGCATTCGTGCTTGAACATTGTTTTGTTATGAGTATTTACACGGGAATTTCATACATTTATGGGATTTGCAGCTATTTGAAATAACGGCTGAAAGGTGACGAAGTAAAATCAAAGCATTGAGTCAGTCGAAGCAGTTGACCATCGAGCAACAGTGTCTTCCCATCGAGTGCTCCGTACGTGCTCATTACACGGTCAGCTGGAGGGCGCTCCGAACGTATGGTTAAGCGGGTGATTTGAAATCCGGGGGAATTCGTTGTCTGTGCAGCGAAGAGCCTTTGATGGTGACATAGCAATTACCACGTGCTAAGCGACATGAGCAATTTTGAGGCAATTACCAGACGGATTGGAGTCAGGCTATAAGAAGGTTGTGAAGCTGGAATGCGGTGAAATCGAACAGTGCCTGTGTGATTTTCAAGAAAGTTTAATTGGATGAGCTTCAAGAAAGTGATTTTGGAAACGACACGATGGATATGAGGTTTCCATCATACGAAGAGCTACCCGAGTTGTATCTCACGGGTAACGAAGCCGACGGAGTGCCTTTGGAGGATCAGTATAGTAAGGTAAGTCTGTGTAATTTTGAGCTCAACTAGATTTGGAATTTTGGTTTCGTCATTGTCGGTTGTGGGTGATGTTTGATGTTGGTATTTAGTATTTAAATCAAGAATTTTCTTTCTTTCAGATTTTTCCGAGGGATAAGCTCGGTAATGAGTTGGACATGTCCGAGTTGGCACCAACGTTTCTCAAAGTGCCTGTGGTGGAGCTTCGCGGGTGTTTGATGAAACGGGGAAGTAAATTACCGGCATACAGGCGTTTCAAGATCGGAACAGAAGAGATGCTGCATGATTTCCGGAAATTGAAGCGCGTAAGCGAATATAATTACGGGGTTACAATACACTGTTTACATATACGTAGGTTATGTGGGTATTATGCGCCGATTACATGTCCTTATGTTGGGCTTTTTGTTTGTAGGCTTCAAGTGGTGATTGCAAGGTTGGACTCGAGTACTGCTTGGATGTACCGATCTTCTCAGTCAAGAATGAAGAAGAAGCCAGAAGCGTCGAGTCTGATGTGCTGAAAACGGAAATATGTATTGTCAGAGGCTTGCCAGAGGCAGTCGGAATGGACTTGAGAAAGTATGACTCCGAAGTGATCCTGCAAAGAGCTCCTGCTAGGACTAATATCGAGGTTCGAAAGCAAGTTCCTCAGCCGAGGTGTAGTAATCTTATCAGACGAACTAAGACTCCTACTTGGGAGGCGGAGGCAGAGAGATATTTCGTTAATCTCAGAGGATACGTCGAGTATCAGCAACGTCAGATGGTGAGATCGAGATCCGGGTAGATGGTTGTAGTGGGAAGGTGCTTGGTCGCTTGGTGATGTTCTTAAATATTTATATTTTGTTTTCAGAACCACGAGGCTAAGAAGCCAGTTTGGGGTGATCACAACGTACCAACATTTGTGAAGGAAGGACTTATTTTTGGAACTAATCTTGATCTGGACGATCCGGCGATCTGGAGCGACCAGATCAAGGAAGTTGCGAAGCTACCGCGGTGGGCGGCAGTCGCTTCCAAAGAATTCAATTTCCTGTCTCATTACGGCGATGTCGTACAAGGGGTAAACGCTATTCAGATGTATCTCAAAGTTCGGCAGAGCAGAACCCCAGCCCATCAGGAAAATCTGAACTTCTGTTCAGTTAACATCAACATTGGGCCTGGGAACACTGAATGGTTTTCGGTTGATTACGGATACTGGGAAATCGTCAAGAACATGTGCGAGAAAAGAGGGTAAAGCAGCAGTAGAAACTTCAACTTGTAAAGTCGGTCCGCTAAATTATGCGGTATTCTGAATAGTTTGTTTGCATTATTCTCTTGTCTTTTTGTAGGATAAATTTCGCGTCCAGTGCTTGGTGGCCAGATATTCTAGAACTTCAGGAGGCAGGTGTTCCGGTGCGTAGATTCACGCAGAAGCCAGGTGATCTGGTGTATGTGAATCGTGGATGCATCCACTGGGTTCAAGCAGAGTCAGCCTGTAATAACATAGCTTGGAACGTGGGACCATTAAGCTCGGAGCAGTTTCGAGCTACACTCGTAAGGTAAGAGTTTTCAACATCTAGCAAGGAGAAAATTTTGAGTGTGATCAAGTGTCAGTTGAACTATTCCATGTCTTCTGTCCTAGATACGAGGAGAACTTCAAGCTTTCATTTCAGTCCATAGTTCCTATCAGGCGGCTCGTTTGGGATTTCGTCCTGAATTTCGAGGACATCAACAAGTTGGAATTGCAACTTCGTAAAGATCTCGCGTAAGCCGACGGCATGATGTTACAATTTCCTGATGGAAAAAAGTGGTGACAAGTGTGAAACTTCTCTTTTGTATTTTCAGTTATGTTTGTGGCCTTATCTTGGTTGAAGAACTGATGCTTGAAGAGGACATCAAGAAGCACCACATCCTACATCTCCTGGAAGACGATAAGAAGATTGTGAGCAAAGAAGACCAGTATGAAGTTCTTCAATACCAGTATGAACGCTTCAGCTTAGAGGAAAATCTCGCCGTTCTTCGTTACTGCGGAAAATGCGAAGTAAGTAACGCAAACTACAAATTATACAATGAGTTCAACTTTCATGGTGCAGGATTGGTATTTGGTAGATCATGAACTTATCATATTGTTGACTAATTTACAGGCAGAGATTTTGTCTTTCGTCTTCATTTCTTTGGACCCTTTGGTCGAACCGACCCTCTCTTTCGACAACGTGGTCTTCTGTTTTAGCTGCGTCAAGGCAGTACCTGAAGCGAAACTCAAAGCTCGGCATAATTTCGCATTTCTGTATCAGCCCAGTTCTGAAAATACTGCCTTCTACGACAAATTTGAAAAGCTTCGCCAGGGGATCCTCATCGAGGAATATCATCATCGTAACCCACATTCACCGAAAGAAGTGCAACATGCTGCTAAAGAACCTTCTGCTGAACGCGAAGTTCCGATCAAGAAAAGGAGGACTGAAGGCAAAGTTACGGTTCAGAAGAAAACACTATTGTCCAAGTAATTCGAAAATTATTCGTTATATGATGCGTAATCGCTAGAACTAGCGAAAACCAAACCTGTTTCTGATGTGAGCTAGGAATGGACAGATGATGCAAACTGTAGAATTATTTTGAACTTTTAGCTCCTAATAGCTGTTTGATACCTTTTCTTGTACTTGATATTGCGAGATTGTAGAATGACATGAGTGTGGGATTTTGTAGACAGTATCTGTGTAGATGGTTTTAGAAAGCATATTCAATAGTGCGTTAAAACACATATATTTTAATTCGTATACTTTACACCGAATAAACATTCGCTTATATTAACTGTACATAAGTTTGTTGAGTGTATTCCATGTGCTAGCTGATTGACAATGTTTCAAACACAAGCTTTTTACAATCCGAAATGGAATCAGTATCTAGTAATAGTCCAACGAACGTCGTAGCCAAGACCTTGAAGCCCAAATGAACAGTCAAGTAGGTTATAGGCAGGATCATAGAAGCTGGTTGCTTTGCTAAAGTAAATATCACAAACTCCATCTCGAGACTGTGCCAGAAGGACGCCAGGATCCACCAAACGCAGGCCCTTTTCACTACATGCAGTTTCTTCTGGTCTTGAAATTCAATCATCTGTTGTCGGTAACGAATATTAACGCATATGCTTAAAATTTCTGATCGTATATTCCATGTTCAGCCGCCTACCTTTTCGATACGAGCAGCCATCAGGATCGCGGCAAGCAACGAGAACAAGTAAAACATTGGATGGAAGGAGTACAGGAAAATCCTCGATGCTGCAACTTGAACGTGAGTAAACTTCAAAATAAATGTGCGTTGGTATATATTTAATCGGTGTATTTTCAAGCTCACCTCCAAATGACTGCTGACTAGTGCCACTTGCCGAAGTGGCACCACCACCAGCTTTGTCTGTTCTCTTCTGCAGGACTATCATCACCATCAGAAGTACGGCTATTCCCCAGCATATGAGCGCAACCAACGATAACACCTGGAACGTGAAGGTACAATTGCTGAGGCTTCTACAATGGCTAATGAAAGTTACTATAAACAGCCTTCAAATTTTCAGATCTTACCACATCAAAGATGGCGATTCCGATGATAACGTTGGCGTATCTACTCAGAAGTTGCTTTGCTGCTGGTGAATCTGCTTCAAGTTTTGTCGAAGTCTTGGGACGAGTACGGACTAAAGTTGCCAATTTCGTTAGCTGGCTTGAACAGCGCCTACTTTCGGTACAGTCTCCTTCATCATCACTGGAACTCGGAGAATCTTGGCTTTTGAATAGAGACAATGGTCTGGACTTTGTCTTGCAGGTGCCTGGCCAAAGTTCCTGGTCGCTGCTGCTGCCGCCACTGCTCCAGGTGGCCCATCCAGGACTTTTTGATTGGGAACGCCAAGAGGAGCGAGTTTTCATGATGAAGAATGTGGAGATTACAATTGGAAATTTGAGATCAGATGTGTGGAGCAAGTTTTTGATTAATTTTCTCCCTTGATGAAACTTGTATAATAATCCTATTACGAATAGACGACTTTCTGATTACTTGTGAGAGGAGGAATCTCAAGCAGGAGCTTTTGATGCTATAGCGACTTCTCCTAGAAAATCCTGCGAAGATTGGAAACTTCTGACTGGGATGAACTCCAGCTCAAGACTACGTAAGTTAACCAAGACTAAACATTACATGCCTTGTTCTGTTCATTTTCTAAGCAACTCGACGGCGAATGTTTATTTATGAATCTGTTGAAAATTTCAGTCAGAGCATCTGCTTCATTGCCACCACCAAATCATCACAACGACAAAGCAAAAAGACTGACTCAATAACATGACGGGCGAGCTGAAAGCTTTTCAAGATTTCAAGGTTTTTGCTGTGAAACAACAACATTTCTTTCATAACAAATTGGCTTGTTGATGATGGAATCTAATTTTTTGTACAGGTTCAGTTCAAACAGTTGATTTTACGGGTGATGGGAACGGGATAAGATCTGGTGATTATCATCTGGCAATAGGAGTTGATCCAGAACCAGAATTTAATGGACCTGACTTAGAGTGAGCTAGCACTTTTGAACAGACCATTGATACGATATGAAGTCTTGATGGGTCTTTCTTTCTTTGAAATAGGATCCAGCAGCAATGCTATACTGTATGTGCATGTATATGTTTACGTGCGGTCCCAGCGGGTAGCAGACTTGTCGGCGATATGACTAGTACCAGGAGAAAAGAAGAATTCTGTCAAAAAATAGCGCCTTTGACTCTCATCGGAATTGGATTCCACTGCGGATGTTTTCCAGTATTGTGTAAGTTCCATTTTTCATTTCTCAGAATTCGGGAAGTTGCTCTATCTTATCTAAAGTGGTTGGGGGTTCATTGTGTAAAATAGAAATGTTTTGTACAATGCGCCCATCTTTCCCGATATCTTTTTGATTCCCACAGACAAGGCGGGAATTGGATACACGCCAAAATCAGTTACCACTCAAAGTCAAGAAGCCCGGAGGATCCACCGGAAATACGCTTTTTGCTCTATGCTCTTACTCAGAGCTCTATGGCCTGTATCGAGATGAAAGGAGGAAATAGGAGCGATTCCCCGGTTCAGCGACAATATCATCCGAACCTAGTCCTCCAAATTACGATCTTTGATTGTAAGTCTTTGTCCTGGGCTACTTTATGTATAATGCGTGTTGGGATCAACCATCGGTCTCTGCTGAAGTTCATTAATTTGATTTTGGCCATGTAATCTGATAGTAGTATCCGGCCGAGAAGTGAAGAAGCTTCCAAAGACTTCCCGCGTGATGAGACGGTGATTCTGTAGTAAGACAAACCTGAATGAGACGACGAGATGGAATGATGAACCTGCAGCACATCAAAGGTATGAAACAATAACGAAATCCTGTCTGACTGACGGACTCCATTGAACTTTTTGTGAGTCGCATGAATTGGCGTTGGCAAAGACGTGCAAAAACTGTGAATTTGGTTTCTGCAGGCCCAAGGCGGGATCTGGAAATGACCTTGTATATCTCAACTGACTGAATAAGTGGAGGAAGAAACGGGGAGAAAATTCAATGATTTCGCAGCACGTTGCCAAAGTGAAAACGTGCCTTGGACTTCTAAGGGCACGAGCAAAACCTATTGAAGCTGCAGAAAGGAAGCGCCAGAATAACAGAGAAAGACAGTGGGCAAAATTTTCGCTTATGGGAAAGCGTACGCCGAACCTGACTGGGGAAAGAATTAAATCATCGAAGTTACTACACGGCTTTAGCATGTGGACGGGGCTGGATTCGCAAGCTTGTAGAATTGATATTTGATAACGAGGTGAAAGCATCTTGTTCATGTGGTTTTTATGTTTTTTGTGAAAAACTGTTTGTAATGTTTGATTTTTATAAAGAAGGAATCCAGAGTCCAGAGTCAGAAGTTCGAAGAGCGCTGAAATTACTTGAGCGTTATTTTGCTAAGGTACGTTGTTTGTCAAATTATCTTACTTTTTGCCAAGTCATAATTGAAGTCCAAATTCATGTCTACTCTCCTCAGATAAGCTTGTTAAGTTCGGCTGATGATGAAAAGGCCGTCTAAAAAGAAGAAAGTCCGAGACGCCATGCGTTCAAAAGGAAGTAGCTACCCCAGCTAGAAGGATGAAATAAGCCACGACTTCAATAATGAATGTGGAGAAGAACAAAGGTAAGCTCAAAGGAGCTATTATGTATGTGTTTGTGTATATATATGTATAGGGTATGTGTAAACAGAATTTGTTTTTTGTTTCTAGGATTCCAGCGAGCCTCAAATTGGACCGGAATAAACACGCAAAGGCTATGAAATTTGGAAGTACACGAGGAAGTCCTATTGGTTGGTCCTGCGGTGATGGAAGGTGGAAACTGTAGCATCGCTATTTTCAAGTGGTTTTGAAGGTCCAGAGAACCGGAAGTGCCTGGAGAGGCTACCGACTCTAACGAAGCCTATTTTGGTCAATCTCCAAGAAAGTGCTGCTCAAGTTCCAATAATGTTGTCCAACTCAAAAGCCATCACGTGTAAGCATGCCACTTGACTCGAAAAGTTTCTTGGAGTATCATTGACGAATTGAATTAAGTTACCTTATTTGAACCATCTTTTAGATCAGAGAGGAGGATCTGAGTGAGATGAAACCTTCGATTTGAAGCATTCCAAAAAATCTGGACCGGAGCTGGGATGATATTAATGATGAGCTGCGATACGAAATTTATTTCGATGTTTCCGACATAAGCTACATTGGACCAAAGGACGACACAATAACGATATATTGATCGCTCGCTAGTTTCTACGATGTTTTAGACGCTATTTTAGATTTTACAAGCTATGGTATGGAGTTTGTACTCTAAAACACATATATGTAGTAAGTAACAATGGGAATACTCGTTTGGTATTTCATTAGATTACATAGCTGCTGTCTATTCAAGTTTGCTCTTGTGTTTCTAGAATGGGCTGGACTTGAGAAACTAGTAGCGATTTTCCTTCTTCTTGCCGGTGGGCGGGAGATCTTGTGCCAAGTATTCCGACGAGTACTGATACATTCGTGGGATTCCCGAGTAGAACTGGGCTTCTACAGAATTTGGCGGCACGGTATCCAGGTCTTTGATATAATATTTAACAAGCTGACGTGCAATGAGCCGGAAGATGATCTTGACGCCCCAGGATGCCAAGGGATAGACGCGCATTCCATGCTTGGAAAAGTTGAAGACGAGAAGCGCTATTTCGACGACTAGGGCAAGACAGACCAAGTTGGCGTAGTAGAGCCACAGTTGGCATTTGGAGCGACAGACGCTCGCGTCGTTCTGCAATAAGATAAATACGGAACTGTAAGTCAAGCTTTTGCTCAAAGTGACATGATGGAATTTCTAGAATGCTGTCTGTATCCTTCTTGTTGTTTGTATCGTTTGCAGAAAACGGATGTGGGATCCGCTAGCTGTCTTGGAGATATGAAAAGAAGGTAAGAAGGCTATACGGAATAACGACCGGGAAGAGTCCTTGAAAAAAAACTATCGGAACTGCAGTCATGTTCAAAGGACAGAAGCGAAAAAGGTCAGCTGTGGGTGCTCTTGCTGAAGCCCGAAGGATCCATTGCTCTGTTAAGGTATCTGGACTTGGGATGGACGATGATGACTTTTTGGTCCTTGGTTTTTTACCATATAATTCCAGTGTCTTTTGCTCTACTTGGAGGAGCGGGGAGAAAGTTTGCAAAAGTGTCATGCTGATTCATGGCGGAGATTCGGAATTTTATGGGACACGTCTTCGCCGGCGGAACTTTTACTACAGAGAACCAAAGACCGGGAGAGCGCCTTCAGGAGGCGGTAAATGGCTTTGGCGCTACGGAAAGGCTAATGGGAAAGATAAAAAGTAGAAACTGCATTACACGAACCATAAATACAGGGGCTGAAATGGGTGAGTATTCGGATTTTGCAGCCGTATAAAAGAGCTCTAGCTTCCTTATTTATAAAGTTCAAGTCAGTAAAGTTTTGTACATTTTTTGAAACAGATGGAAACCCATGAAGAAAATTCTGCCAGTCAGCTTGAGGAACTTGTACACTGGAATCGGGATTCATATTTCTTTGAAATAACTTTAGAAATGTGAGTACTTTACGTCTGGGCTTGTCAAGATTTACTACTTTGTCGATAATCGTATAACCTGGAGCTGATGGCTGGAGTTGCAGATGGTTCAGTTGGTGGAAGTTATGGCGGTATCAAGTTTGCTTGATGATGATGGGACCCAGAAGGCTGCCGCCCGATTCTACGAGATCTGGAGGACGTATAGGAGGTTCGAATAGTGGAAAGAAAATGTTCGGACATTCGCAACTACTGAGATTAAAATCTTATGAAATTGTTCAAGAATGAACGACAAATGAAGTTGACACAAGACATACTGGGGCTAGAACAAACTTGGAGGACATTAATTTGTGTGCAACTTTTGTTGGTACTTGGAGTAAGTTACTTACTTGGGGCTATTTAGAAGAGACATTACTTTAATATATGGGTTCTGATAATTGTGTGTTTGGGCACTTGATGTTATTTGTAGAAGGATTTTAGGGAGAGAAGCTTTCAAGATGGAAGGACTTACATTACTACAAGCGCAGATGAGAACGAAACCGAGGATGAGCTGAAGTCCGTAAATGGCGGCGAAGGCGATCCACATGCCAAGCGTTACGTGCCATACTGAAAAGTAAGATTTGGAATATTAGGAAATGAGCTGTATTGGCTGGCTCTGGCCTGGCTGCTGGCTTCTTCATTAATCAGAAACGTGTGTTGCAGCCATAGCTACTTTGCCCGCTATTGAAGCTCCTAGACGTCACTTCAGACGATTAATCATCTGGGAACGAACGTAGACTCACAGGAAGTCTTAGTTTTGGACCTGCTGAGGTGATGAGACCTAAGCTGCTCAGCATGGATCTTCTGAAATGTCCCGATAGACAGCTGAAGACCCAGCGAAGCTTCTGTGACGTAAGAGAAACTTGTTTGGGAACTTAAAGCTTTTGGAATCTTGTTTTATTGAGTTTTAATTCGAATTTTTATTTCTGTAGTTTTTTAAAGCCTGCGGCCTGCATCTGCATGCTGTTTGAGAAAGGAGACGTGGACTTTGTCTTAATCCGATCTTATCATGAATCATGATCATGGAGAAGACCTCGACCTTACGGAAGACAGCTTCGAAGAAGCTCGAGGTAATGAAATATCTAGCGGAAAAGCGAAGGAAGAAAATGCATCAATCAAGATGAGTCTGATTGATTTCTGGCTTTCAGGATGCAACTTTTTGCCAAGGGTAGAAAGAAGAACGGGGAATAAGTGTATCGCTCCCCGACGATAATTAAACGACGGCTATCAACCGAACCAGATTCACCTACAGCAGTACACAACGACCGACAATGAAAAATGATCAACTGACATTGGCTTCTGGAATGAAGAAATACAATGACAATCAGACAGACTGATTCTGAAAAAGTCGACCAAGTACGAGAGTAAACGGCAACGCAGCGCTTCTACTGCTACTGGCTGACCACTAGCAATTCATCCGAGTCGGTTTGAGGTTTTGGAGGTTTTAGAAGTGGTTGGGACCGCAAAGCTGAGGTGGTTACTGGAGCATGCAAGCTGGAAAGTATCTATTTCGACGGAAGAGAGAGCTTGAAGTTGGATGATATTCAAGAGGTAATACTGCAATGAATGTGGTCCACGTAGTACGTAGTGGATATCGTAAATCATGCAGGATTGGTTGGTTTAGATGAGAGAGAATGGGATGCTTATCTAGTTTATTCTGAATTCTTCTAGACTATGTATGCTTTTGGAGACGATATTGCGAATGCCAGTGGCTGGTATGGACATCAAACTTTCAGCTCGTAAAAGCTCAGTCAGACAGTACGTGGAAAGTACAAGCGAAATCGCAGGAAATGATATCCGACTCTGGATACCGGAGTGCCCAAAGTATGGAAATTCTGAGGACCAAGGTGTACAAGTATTTGAAGAGCGACAGGAAGAGCCCTAATGATATAATACACGGAAGAAGGCACTTGAAGAAAGGGTGAAGCCTACAGTTTTGTTATTGTGAATAGTAGTTGAGCTGGAAACTAAAGTTATTTTTGAGCCGACACAAAAGAAGTTATAACATTACTTGATGATGACAGCGTTTGAGCCTTCAGCAGGTGCTGGCGATAGCTTCAGCGATCCTTTGAAGGCAAAGCTGTCTCGTTTTTGTCAAAATTTATATATGGGGAAATGGCAGATGGATGACAGAAGCATCCAAGCGTGCATACTGATGTGATAACGTGATTAAGGCTGGCAGAAGCGGGATTTAGTAGAGCGGACCGAGTTGGATAGAATCTGCATGCTGGAGTACCGAAATAGCTCTAGAAATTTTAGATATTGCTTCTCTCTTTAGAGACGCTGCTGAATATGTCCCTGCTGAATTTCGAATTTATGATAACGTAGGTTCAAGAAAGGCTACTGGAGCCATAAACCATTATGTCAACGGATTTCGTTCAAGAATGTTGTGCTGTTATATACCTAAATGCTGTGACGGCATCTGACTAGAGAAGATATTGCAATAATAATGCAAAATTTATCCCATTTAATCCGCGTTTCGGAATTCGAGTTCTTGATCACCCTGAAGTACTTGGTTTAAGTACCATACAGAAACAACGGATGATGTCACAGATTTGAGACAATTTCGCATGATGATGTTCACGAGTTTCAAAAGTATATTTAAGTGAAACAAGAAATAAAAAGCTCGAATTTCATCCAACGTTTCATAGTTTTTGATTGGCCATCATCAGATTTGGCAGAACTGAAATTTCACTGAACTTACGTTGTTTATCGGTCAAACTGCCTTGAGGTATATCCGTGTCTTTATTCTCCATTAGAAAAACCATGGCAGCCAAGTAAGCGAGTAAATACATGGAGAGAATCTAAAAATGTCAAAAATGAAAAATGTAAACAACCCATTGAGAAAATTACGGGCGTGTCGAACCTCGCGCGCTAGCTGTCACTAACTGCTGCAGGCGTTTACTCGATGGTATGTAAACAAACGGTAAACTGCACACGAAATTAAAGTAAACACACGCAGACTTACAACATCACAGACGGCAATGAGCCTAACGCCGCTTCGGTACCGAAATGGTCCTTCGTCTTCCTCGTCTTCGATCATGCTTCCTCGTTGTCGGTTCAGTTTGAAGACGGTTTAAACGATATGAGAAAACGAATTATCTCAATGGGGAATTCGATCGAAAATTGGCCTGCTTAACCACTGTTTTTCAAAGGTAGATCCCAATTTCTGTGAAATTGTTAGACTCCAGCACTCCAGCACGTTTGACCACCACAGCACGTTCACAAAATCGAAGTTGTACGTTCCAGCATAGCCTACAGTTCTTCGCTATCGTTTCGTTACTCACAGCCAATTGAAGCACACGCGGATTAAATAGCGGCCGCCTCCGAGATTTCTTGTAACGAAAGGTATTAAACGAATTACGATTTCCTGTTCGTTTTCAAATCGGTACGGATGATTGAACAAAGTAATAGCTTTTTCACCATCTTGTATTTTCGAGCCAAGTCTCAAACAATGTTTCTTCCTTTCGTCAGGTGAAATTGAAACAACGTAACGATAATAGTAGATCAGATCCGGTTCACTTGAATAGCTTTCTCGTTACTTACTCCTTTTCGAAATTAGGCTCTCGGCGTTCTTGAACTTGCCGGTAGATACAGGCAGGGAATGTATGTACGGACCAGTATCGCTTGCAATGTCGTTGTGTAACTTTGTTACGTTTCGTAGGGCAGCCCGGTCCTGGACTAAAATAATGGAAGCACGTACTGTTTTGCGGCTGTCGAATAGCGGACGAAACGAAAGGTTATTATCGAAGAGGGACTCGGAAGCTACAATTCCAGGCAACAATTTCCTTGGTACGTGACAAGACAAAAACACGAATAAAACGGGACCAACAACTATATAAAGTCTTGCTTTCACCAGATCCAAATCCCGACTGACGTCTACAACCTTCGTGAAGCAGAATGAAAAGGAATCGGTGCTGATGAAAGTCCCCGGCTTTCTCTCTTTTCGCCAATGTTCAAAGAAGGCTGCTGCTGATGCACAAGAGCTTCTTGAAGAAGCTTTTGGCGCTGTTGGTGGTGATGCCATTCTCTGTGTCGAAAAGGTTAAACCTTTCTTTCACCTTGGTTCTTCTTGCCAGGGTGAAGAAAGCTTTTACATGAAAGCGTTTTGTTCCTTAAATACTGCAAATTCCTTAAACTGCAAATGTATGTGTTGTAGGTGTACAGAACATGCAACATTCGTTTGTTGGCTCAACCCCCGCGACTTGCTTCGTGTGAACGCCAAAAGTAATCTTTGGCTTTGTTTGGATACCGGAGGAAAGAAGGCACACACACACATCTGCATTGTCTTCCTGTTGTTGTCTTTTGGGCACATATCGCAAAATATGGGCTTCTTGAAACCTTCTTCTTGAAGCACCAACTTCGAAATGGCAAGGGTTGCCAGCACACCAGCAGAACTGCGGATACAACTAAACCGCAGCAACGCCGCGGGATTTTAGCTCCACTTTGTGTATCTAACGTTTATCCCATTGTGTGTTTTGCTTTCTTGCTTTTCTTTTGTCTGTGATTTGGTATGTTTCTCCACTTTCAGAAGATATTTGAGATTTTGGTCAATATTGTTTGAATCGGCTGTTCGTGTCAGGCCTGCCCGCCCTCTCGGTGTTTTCGATGACCTTCAGCCAAAGACAAGGCTTTTGAAAACACACACAAGAGATGAAATTCTGTATCTTACAAAAGCCAGTGTATTCGTAAAAGGCTCTCAGCTAACGAGCATTTGATCAGACTTCAAAGACTTGAACTGGCTTCACCGCCTTACTAAAAGGTCGGAGGCGAAAAGCCGTAGCAAAAATAGAAACCAAGCGCCACATCCATGAACAAAGTAAGCGTTAAACGCTCCAGAGCCGACTAAAAAAGCTTCATGTGCAATACATTAAAGTTGCGAAACATGATGATAGCTTTTTAACTTTGGAAACT
>JAQGBJ010000971.1:0-28660 GCA_034698345.1 Sphaeridia pumilis | reverse complement strand
AGTAGTCGGCTCGTGGGTAGGGTAATGTGGTTGGTTCAGGTAGGCAAAGTGGTACGTGGAAGTGAAGGCGGGAAAGGGACAAAGGTCAACCGTACAAGGTAGTTAGTGTGAGGCAGCAAGTTAAAAATTAAGGGCATGTTCGTTCTCTCGCATAAATGTAGTGGAATCCAAGATTGGCAACGAATCTTTCAAAACTAATCGAGTTTTGTTCGAGACCGATAAAGTTGCCGGCTCGTGGTAAGAAACGTGTTCCAGTACGTAGTTGAATGAAAGTTTGTGAGTGAAGAATCAGCAATATTTATTAATCGGTATGTAAGGTGGTAAACAAACAGGTTGTTTGTTATCAGAAATTCATCAATTATGAATTAGCGAGTTTGAATTGATTTAAATGGGAGGCAAACGAGGAAAACAAAACTCTAATTCTGCAGTTTTGAGTGCAATTTCTTTGACTGAGTAAAAGTCAAGGACAAAGTTGAAAAGGTTGTATTACGACGATTGTTGAAGTTGATTATAAAGGAATACAACTTTTGACGAAATTGGAACTTGAGTCATGCGTTTTGAGAATGTTTTGAAGTATTCTATGAGAGTAAAAAGAGTATACATTGGAAAACTAGTAAGCACTAGAATCGTGATGAGAACCAGAGATGATTAATAATTCATGGTGTTTGATGCATGGGATACTTTACCTTTACGTGTCTAATGTGTATGGGAAATGAATATACAAACGCTAGAATGCGTTTGATGAGCTGTAGTTTCGAGTTTCTAGTGTTGGCTGAATACGACAGTATGAATTTCTCGTATGTAGTGAATGTGTTATTTCAGAGCTGGTTGAGTGAGTGAACAGTACTGTGTTCTGTTATTGTGATTTTTTGTGTCATTAAAAGGAACTAGGAGCAGACGTAATCGGATACGGGATGTTATGCTCAACTAACAATAGTTTATTTGGTGGTATTTCAGATCTAGTGAGCTGACGGCGGGACTCTACTCAAGGACACTTTAGAAGATAAGGACAAGTTTGTGAGAATCGTCCGAAGCTCATGGTTTGAGCAGATATTTCGTTTGTCTGAAACACGAGTTTGGGGACATGACTAGTCATCGAAGGCAGAACAAGTAAAGATGGATACCGATTTCTTGGCACATGCACCGCGATCTCATAATTTTAAGGTATGTGATAGTGTGTGATCCCTTGGAACCAGAATGTGTGCTTCAATCACTGACCGACTTTGTTTCAGGTTGTCCTACTTGGAGAAGGCGGAACTGGTAAAACAAGTGTCGTCCTTCGGTTTGTGGAAGGTTGGTATCGTATAATCTCGTCTCTTGATCATCAAACGTGATACTAATGTTTGTATTTCTTCTTTCCAGACAAGTTCAACGAAAACCATATCAGTACTCTCCAGGTCAGTACCAGAATGACTGTAATATGGTGAATCGAAAATTGTAATATATACTAAACATTATTTCGTTCCAGGCATCCTTTCTCCAGAAGAAGATCAATGTAGCTGGAAGAAGAATTCAGCTGGCTATCTGGGACACAGCAGGTCAAGAAAGGTTCCATGCTCTAGGACCCATCTACTACCGAGATGCTAATGGCGCTATTCTAGTCTATGATATAACCGATAAAAACTCTTTCCAGAAGGTGAGTTACGAAAGAGGGTTTCAGACTACAAACCTTATATTGCTTTTACTCCGGTCTCTATATTCTAACATATATTCTAACGCGATGTCCATTGCATTTTAGGTCAAGAACTGGGTGAAGGAATTGAAGAAGATGCTTGGGAACGACATATGTCTTTCGATTGCCGGAAATAAGACTGACTTGGAACGTCAACGGACCGTATCAGTAGAAGAGGCTGAACAATATGCAGCTCTTGTTGGTGCCACAAACTACTTTACTAGTGCAAAGAATAATGTGAATATTGAAGATTTATTTTTGGATTTATGTGAAAGAATGGCGAACACAGCAGAGAGTCATTCGGAATCAATGGTTCCGCCAAGTGCTTGCCGTAGAAACGTTGTTGTCGTTGATAATCTCGATACACCTAGCACGCAGAAAAAGTGCTGTGGCGGTTCTTCTAGTTAAGGTTGATACTTTTCTTTTCTAACAGTATTGCTGTTCATATCGATTTACTAAAAAAGAGTTTTCACTCGATTAAGATGTTGACGTATATCGCATGATCGCATATCTATTAACATTTTCTATGTTCCTTCATTTACACATGGATAACATTATATTGTGCGGAGGTGCAATTATATTTGATTATGGTTTAAGTAAACCGCCTTGAGCCGAAGTGGTTGAGAAAACGTTCGAAATCCTGTATTTTCTAACTAAAACTAAAAACGCGAACGCATTAGATTTTGCATCTATGAATCAGCGGACCATGCACGCAAGTTTTCCTTTGTTAGGGTGAAGACGATCCAAGAATTACACATGATTTTCGACAATCACAACGCAAACCATCGGTTTTATTTACGTATCGAAATTGAGAACAATTAAGGCAACAATGTTGGACAACAGTCGAAATTTGGTTTCTTTGAACTTTGAATGCATTCTACCATATTACAACAGTGTAAAAACGAGCTGTTTATAAGCTTTAACAAGTCTGATAGGGAAGACAACAGTATTTTTAGGAGCAAATATCGTCATAGTCTGTTTCGTATCCATTGTAATGCACTTGAGTTTGGAAATTACTTTTGGCCATTATTCGTATTACAAGAATAAGCGATCATTTTGTTCAACAGAAACTTTGTTTTTAAACACCTACAGAAAGAACCATTTAAAGCAGTAAAAGGAAACCAGAGAAGCTGTCGTACACGGTTCACTAGAATCAACCAAATTCTACACATTTAAAGGTTCAACCTTACAGGTTCACTCATGATTTAAAACTCATTTTTCTAAAAGTACACAAACAAGCATTTAATCTAGCCAAAACCTAACCCTCAAGAGAGAATACCGACCGCATCTTGCAACAGCAATCTAGAACACAACATTTTTTGTTCTCATACACCATTACTAGGATCAGGATCTAATATAGGCTTCAGAAAGCTGAAAGCCAAGTATTCTTTTCTAAAGAGCTCCGATGACTTTTAAGAGACATCAATCACCGTAAATGACTTAATCAACGTTGTACGTTTTACAAGCGGTTCAACAAGTCCGCAGATATAATAACTTACTTCACACACGGTGCACACAAATAATGTCAAACAAGGTTAGCGCAAACTAGTAGAACCTCAGGGTATTACATACATTTATATAGTGTACAAGAAAAAACGACATAACGAAAGTTACTAGAATATCTTAACAATGTCTATTTTGACAGTTTACTAATGACTCGAATCAACGCACCATTTTCATCTCGTATTTTCTGATTTTCAGACTTCAAATGGCGCACCTCCTGCAAAGCAAAAAAGCAAGTCAGTTAATCACATTGATAACAGGGCAAATTTTAATAAGGCAAAACAAAAGCAACCATCATTATAACTAATACTCGTGTATGAACAAACCAAGGCCCGATTACAAACCACTCCTACACTGGCATAGTACTGAATTCTACTCAAGCAAACACGGCTTCTAGTCAATAGACTGGATTTTTCTCATGCTCAACGATGCTCACGAGAAATAGGATCGGCAAGCAAATATCAACAACAGTAAACACGCGACAAACTACAATCCAAAATCGAAAAGCACGCTGTTCAAACGAACAATTTTTCCACACTTGAACGCTCAAGCATTGTTGTTCTTTATCTGCTAAATGCACCCCGTAAACTCAATGGAAAACGCATTATACCCGACAAAAACTTCGTTTCTCTTCAACATCCCCAACTCTGGGTATTGGACCTTCTTAAGAGGAACTTCCTTTCGAGCTCAACTTCGACACAACCCCTGCATTCAAATATTAACATAAAAAGGTGTTTCATCGAGATCTTTGGTTACAGATTGCAAAATCAAATCTCTTACGAGTTAGAGCTCGATTCTCTGCTCTCATTTTTTCGTTTTCCAACTTTAACCTTTGTAATTGCTGAAATACACAAAAGATCTATCAGGCTTCAAATACAGCACAATCTTTCCCTACATTGCCATACTTTCTCTCGCATTTGTACATACAAGGCCTAATTAAACAGCATAGCTCAAACTCAAGGGCCTCGGGCTTCATGTACATACGGTACAACACAAATACGAGCACCATTACCACAATGCATACCGACGCCGGCTAGGAGAAGGTTGCATGCAGGCTGCTTTATCTACAGTAGCTTCAATCTCACGACGATCCAACTTACCCTCAATTCCAGCTCCATCGCTTCCATTTTCAGTTCTGAAAAAGCAAAATCGTTAATTACTTTCTCCATTCAACTTCAAACCGATAGATAACTTGCAACTGTTCCTCACCTAAAGCTCGCTTTTCGCGCCGCTCAGACTCATCAGATCCGAATCGCTGATTCTGCAAAAGTGTTACAAGCTTCATTAGAAACATTAGCTCAATTCCACAAACTCTTCGTCAATGACCTCTATCTATCACTTACCGAAAGCGTGACTTTCTCCAACTTATTCTTAAGATCTGTGACTTCTTCCTCACACCGCGAAAGACGAGATTTTAACAGAACGTTCTCCTTTAAAACTTCTTCGTAAAGCTGCAAAACAAACAAACACACATGGTCAAAAAACAAATATTTATCAAAACCCCGTCATATGCACTTGACTGACCTTGCGATAATTCACACGATTCGTTACACCGTTCTCATTCCTCGATGACTCAGCTCCAGCATTCGTGTCATTGGACAAATCACTTCCGCGACCCGAACCCACCTGCGAAAAAACAACACATGCATGTCAAAACTAGAGTTTCAATTTCCATCAAGCCCCAATGCTGCACTGCGCAGTCCACCACCAAAACATCCACAGTAACTACAATATAACAAGCTTTTAAATAAAAGTTAGTTGGCAAACCCCCTCAAAATCCAACCAAAGCGTTAACGACTTCCCGCTAACTCCATGCCAGTCCACCAAAACCTTATAGCCAGCCGCTGCTACCCGCATTTCCCCGACTTACGCTATCCGAATACGCTTCATCTTCATAATCATCTTCCTCATCCTCCTCATCATCATAATCTTCAGCTTCTGATGCAGGAAACAAGTCGACTGACGGCGACGACAACTTTGACAACGAACCGAAACTTCCCAACGACATTGCCAACGAACTCAAACTCGATGACAGTCGCTTGGTCAGCGATTTTCTGACCTTTCTACTCTCCTCCTCTTTCTTATTATTTGCCATCTCAGTCGCCGAGTCTCTTCGCGAATACTTGGACGCTTTTGTGTAACGACCTTTGACATAGTCATCCGCATTCACCGTATTCGATATCGTCGACAAATTCGAAGCACTTCCCGTAAAATTCTTATTCTTCTTTTGCGAATTTAACCAATTTTCAGTCTTATCATCCCGCATTTTTGAAGTCGTATACAAATCTGCTTGGCTTCCCTTCTTGTCTTTCTCGGCGCCCTTATTATCATTGTACGAGTTCCTAGTGTATGCAGTAGCACTCGAATAATCTTTCCCCGTCTTCAGCCCACTGTAGTTCTCCGAACTTGGTCTCTGCTTCCGGTCATAAGATCCAAAAGAATTACTGTTTCGCAACAACGTTCCGTATGATCTACCGCTGCTACCAACACTTGCTCCGCCATTTCCACTAGACGACTTTACTGCCGTTGACGAGTCACGCCCATAGTAAAAGTTGCTCTTTTTCGGAACACTACTTCCACTTCCCGACCCAGCAGGACTACTCATAGGAACCATTGAATAGTGACCCAGGACGTAGCTACCAGGTCCTGACCCACTGTGGTAGTTACTGCTGCTCCCACTTCCACCAGCCTTCTTGTAACTTCGAGGCATCGAAGAATATCCACTACTGTACCCTGAAGAACTCCCGCCTCCGTACGAAGGCCCTCCGCCATAGTCTCTACTCCCGGTCCCGCTCCAGTCATATCCACTGTAACTTGTTCCAGTCGAACCACTTCCATAACTTCCATACGGGCTCTTCTGATACGGAGTTCTGCTTGGCCCTCTCGAAGAATCTGAACTAGTCGGGTAGGCGTAGCGTGAAGACGTTCGAGTAGCAGAGGAAGGCCTACTGCTGCTTCCGCTACTACTGCCGCCGAAAAACGACATTTTGACCTCTGGTCAACAGTGTCAACTACACAGGTCCCAGACACTTGATCACTAAAATGGCTACATCCCCTGCACACTTTTGCACCCTTTTCCACCACTGACGCACACTAGTTCTTGCAGCTCGAACTCGACTATTGACCATGATTCCAACTTATCAAGCTTCAAAACACCAACTGAACTGACTAGCCAACTGATCCGTCACAAGGATCCAACCTGCTCAAGATACGTTCTAGCTTTACAATCTTTTCCCACTTTTTCCTCTAACAACGTGTACACAAACCCATGGATTTACTACACACCGCCGCCTAATACACGGCTACTTTAATAGCAAAATATATAACATCCGTTAGCTCTTTGAGCGTTGAAAGATTCACACAACATCCCAAAGAGAAACGCTCTACTCTCCTCGGCTTACGTAAAAACAATCACGCTGGAACATCTATCTCTCCGAAGAAATCCCCAAGACCTACTGCTTCCACAGTAACCCGTAAATGCCCGAATTATAACATTATCCCCGCTATATCACCAAAACGCACATTTCCCCACAAACCCAACCTCTCAAAGCCCACCTCTTGATAGCATACAGTTTTTAGCTTCCTGCAAAACAGACCTTCTTTTACTCATGTTTACCCTATGCATCAGTCATGCCAATAACATTGCTCGTGCCAAGTTGATTTCAAAAAAGATGAAATGTCTGTCCTCCTATTCCTTCAAAAAGCTAGCTTGGATTCTAGTCAAGATTGACAACAAGCTACATGCTATCCCCACAGTCTTCGAAGTGAAACGAAAGACTGACCACAATCCAATATTCCTGATACAATCTCACTCACTCAGTCAGTCAGAACGTTGTACGGCTTCCAAACTCAAAATTTCCGCCTTATCTTTTTTACTATTTCTACCAGCCCTCCTGTTTACAAATCACAGCATTCAACCATTAGATAGGAATTTCCTCATGGTCTGAATAGCACCCGTTATTAGCTGCACCACTTCAAAGGCTTAACCCCGTTATGCAGCCGGCAGCAGCGTCATCGCTCCGATCGCTTTCAAGCGATAATGAGAAGCCTGCTGAAATCTACAGTCTTCAGAGAAATAGGCTATAAGCTCAAGGACTTGCTTCAACCCAAAGTGTTTATAAACTTGATCCAATGATACCCTGTATCTCAATTGCATATATTTACGTGCATACCCACATCTCATTTCGTCTCACCATGTCTACCATCACTAAAAACAACAGCCATCTTTAACAACATCCATCCGCAAAGACCGAATTCTATTTCTGACTCTCCTGAAATAAAGTTTCCACATGTGCACTGCAGCAACAAATGACCACCTCTCACAGTTTTTCCTAGACCTTTTGCGTCATCCTCAAATTGTATATAAATTGCACTAGTTATACACTGTGCCAAGCAACCCTCAACGTTTTCAAGCGTTAAACCCTCTCGATCGAAATCTACTAGTATATAGAATGCGACAAGACAAGATGATTATGACTAGAAGCTCACATGCAGTGTTCGAGTCAATCACCATACAAAAGCCCCTTCCCGAGTTTACGAAATCTAGACCTAAGGCAATATCCTCACCTCAGTATCGCTATGATTACTTTCAAACCGATCCGTGTCAAGGTCCTGTAATGATAAATGTAGCGGCTCTCAAACATAATACAAACCACACTGTCACAAATTCCTAATTCGGTGTCCAACTGGGACTCACTAAGAACACCTTCAAACTAGCATGCAATCAATTACAAGAATCTTCTACACGTGCTCAACAAATGGAGACAAGTGTCTCTATCAGCACAACTAATACGTCAGAGAACCGCGAAAGGACACGTACCTCGGTGCTGTATTGAACGACACCGGTAGACCGCCGTTTCGTCTTCTTTTTTCGAAGTATTGCCCCTTGTGCCCCAGAACTTTTCGAATCCCTGTCATCGTCAACAGCTTGAGATTCTTCTGAAGGTGGTCGAGGCGGCTTAGTTGAATACATGCTGCTGCTGTCCACCTTACTCGATCTTCTCGACGACGGACTTCCCTGTAGAGATAGTGCATCAGCACTTCCTCCAGATATTCCCAGAGTACTCGAGTTGGACGTTGTTCGACTAACCGGAACCCGTGAAACATCCTCCAGGGAGAACTTATTCCGATCTGTATCATCCACTCGTAGCCTCCAGGACGGTCTCCTTTCCAATGACTCTTCCTCTTTGCGGAGGCCAGGAGGCAGATTCGCAGGTACAGTGATCGATGTGGCAGTTGGTGCCGTCGAAGAAAGGGCAGGCCCAGTCGTTGCTTGTTGACTATTTTTGACATACTGTTCGGCTGACCTGTTAACACAAGAAAAAAACTGATGAATAACTTAAACTCTGACATAATATGAAGCTTTTTCAGGATGCATACTTTAATTCCTCGAGCGTGACTCCTTGAGTTGAACGTCTCGTTTCTCGAACCCTCTTAGCATGGGCCTTCCGCTGAGTTTCGGATTCTTCATCTCGGGTTGGTGGAACAAATGATCTGTAAAAACATTAAATAATTAGTTGCTGTCTTCACCAAGTCATGGTACACTCCAAACAGGTGATTTCTACCAAACATTACGGTACGAACTAGTTTCAGGTGTTTTGGAGGGATTATTTATGCTGTTAGAAATTAATCGAATCTGGAGTTGATCAAAACCTGTTAGCGTTTCATCAACATTAAAATGCTGCAACCACTTTAGTATAGCAAAAAACATAAACGCACTTGATCAAGAACTGTTTGAATTTCGAAACTGCGCCGACTTTTTGGCTTCCATTGGTAGGTACACCGGTACCTTGGGTACTTATACCATTTTCGATTGGACTTTTACTTGGAAATACGACAAAAATTAAATACTGAAACTGCGAACACTGCGATGTGTTCAAATAGACACACAGCTTACCTTCGAACGTGAACAGTGTTGGGAGTACTAGTAGGCGAAGACTTCAACAACTGCTGGGGGTTTGTGCCTGATATTGTGGTAGGCCTCGGGGATCGGGGTGGATCCGAGTCTTTCCTGCAATAATGGAAAATAGGTTTATCCCAATCTTCTTAAAAAGTACTTTTGATTATATATCAGTGGCATGCAAAATTGCAGCGTCATGCAACCATCTACTGCTACAGAGCATGCTATCAATAGATGTCGTTAGAGATGTACCTTCTCAATATGACTTCCAGGCTATTTTGGGTAGGAACAGGAGGATTATTATGATTATTGTTAGACAGTGCTGATGACGAAGTTAGTGTGTCTTGTAAAGAATTATGATTCGCGTGATCCAACACGGAATTAGCGGTCATGGCCGCCTCTATCGCTTTTATGCGGTTGCGAGCCGATGTTAGTCTGCTGAAGAACCTGGATTTGAATGTTAATTCACAGTTACCATCAAACGGGTCACACGATTGTTAATTACGTAATCGAAAATGCTTACTTGGAGTCAGACTCAAAACTGTATGCTCTTCTTAAACTGACATCAGGACCAGTTGAAGATTCACCCTTTGTTCTTCTAGGCAATGAGTTATCGTTTGGTTTGTCATCATTTGTCGCTACAAGGTGTATAAAAGATATTATAAAAAACAGCGAAGCTTTAATCGGCTCATATTCCTGGTAACTATTGGTAATGAACTCACATGCACTATTTCTCGTTCTGAGAGAACCTCCACGGCGCCATGCTGGAGTATTATCATCAGCAGAGGCAATTTCAAGTATGTTAGCAGCAGTTTTAAGTTGGATATCTTCCGCTGATGCGTTAGTAGCAATAGCAGCAGCTTTCTGTAAAGGCACAACATTTGCTGCATCCGGCGCGCCACTTTTCTCGTTTTCGATTGTTTGGGTTCGGGATGTAGCAGTATCCCCAGTCTTCGGAATTGCTGAAGTTAAAAAGTCAAAAGCTTATGAACACGTCAACACAGTCTTGATAATACGCTCAAACTTCATGCAAAGGTTACTCAAAGTGTAAGCTACAAAATGTTAGACTATTTACCATTGTCTTCTTTCACTTCTTCAACTACTTCATTAATATCATTTGCCGGCACTGCTGTACTGAAAGTGACTTCAGCAGGTGGAGCACTTGGAACAACCGGAGGTTCAGTCGTAGGCAAAATCCTCAATTCTCCAACTTTATCAACAGCTTCACTAAGATCTTCTTCTATAGACCGGAGCAAAAATTTCACACAAACACACGATGTGTTAGTTAAAAAAGTCGAACACGTTTGTCATGCAGTTACTGTACCACAAAGTACACTTACCTGAGCTGCTACCCGTGATTGTGACAGCACTGGTCCCGTCATCAAATGTGGCTCTGGGTGCCCTAAAACGAAAAAAAACAGTCAGTGAATCAGTACAAACAATATTGAATCACACAAATTCCGTTTTCCTCACTTTTTCTTCGGAGGTAGAGGTAGTACATTGCTAGCGTTAACCGCCTCTATATTCTTGTTTACGTCGTGCTTCTTTCTGTAGTCCTCAAGTATAGGGATCACAGAATCATCAGCAACATCTAAAACTGTCTGGTCCTGCCGAGAGAAAACAAACGTTACTTAGCACTTCGCAATACTAAAATCAGCTTGATAGATAAACAGTTGTTTGAAAGCCTTACGCAATTGTTTTTGATGTTCATGTCGCACATGCTTTCCAGCAACACCTCACAAGCTTCTTTCTGACCCCAGTGGGCTGCTGCATGAAGAGGAGTCCACCCGTCAGTATCTTGCTGATTGACATCGGCTCCCGCCTTGATTAGTAGACTGTAAAAAACGATTCGTTGACATCACACCCTCCAGTACGCTTCAGAAACTGCAGTAAACAACTTGGCAAAATTCACATACTCTAAAACTTTGATGTATCCCTTGCAAGCAGCAACATGTAAACCAGTGGCCCCTGTAGTGGGATGAGGTGCCTCTTCGTAAGTCCCACTAGATATCCATCGCTTAGCATCCTCCATCATCTTGATTTCTTCACGCCGTCTTGCTTCATTTAAATTAATTCCTGGAAATATCACATGGCTCACATTTAAAACTTCGGAACCAACCGACAAAATACACCAAACTATCTTCACCTTTTCCATTAATATCCTGCTTGAACATTTCCTTGATTTCATCATGTCTACAAATGTCCAACGGTATGCAACAGTCGTTATTGAGAGCTACTACATTCGCTCCATGTTCCAACAGCAATCTGCAAAACATAAAAGTTATCAAATGCCCAAAAAGCAACCCCCTCAGAACTCAGAACCCAACTCACTTTGCAATCGAAACATAGCAGCAGGACGCTACAGCATGCAAGGGTGTCCATCCCTCATTATCGCTAATATTCACGTCCGCTCCATGAGCTAGCAGAAACTCGACCATTTCATAATTGTCATCAATGCAAGCCTGAAACAATCAATGTCCATCAATAATACAATTCCTCCCGAAAGGGCACTACAACCTTCAAACATCCCATCAGTCTATACCCACCTGATGCAAAGCAGTAATACCGTCTTCATCAACTCCATTGATATCATAGCCTTCTTGTAACATTTTTAGTATCTGTGCTTTATCATTAGATGCACAAGCTGCCTGGAAAATGCACTTGTCTGCGAATTTGACTCTCTTGGGTCGATTGCGAATGTCGGTACTTTCCTTGGCCGTATCCGACTCTCGCCAGGTATCCAACTGCACTTGGCGACGTGCGAAGGCCGCCATTGCGGATTCAGCGTGAGATCCACTTCCTAGCGTCATCTTGGCAGGATTCCGTCACCGGCAAATCTACAACAAATCAATTACACGTACTTATTAGCAACTTTAGCCCGATTTCACCTTCACGTCCAAAAATACCCTATTAATCATCCTATATGATTTACGCCCCATTCATCAAGTTCCCGTTCTTTTGCTATCTTTAAACGCACATCCTCAATTTCCTTTAATTTTACACACATTCCATTCCTTCCTTCTCTTCACAATTTTTGCCATTCACAACCTTGTCTAATTAAAACATTCGTCTTTTCGTATCTATACATCGGCACCTGTTACACTCGCCAAATTCTCCGGTATCTCAACTCCTTCAACTTTTACCCTTTCCACCTCATTCAGATACATTTTTAACTCTTGAGACTTGACTTCAACTCCAAATTCTTCAAAGAAATCACACTAAAACCCTCAAAACCTCTTTGGAACCCCACATATTTCCAATAGACTCACATGCTCAGTGATGGTGCTTGATCCTTCCCTCTTCGTTTGATCCCATATTATCAACTTCTGTCTGTCTTTTGACTCCAAAGGCACTTGTTTAAATTTCTTGACACTCGCTCTGATTCACTTGTTACTAAACTTGGACGAAATTAATAGAAGTTTCGGGGGAAATGCCCGTCTTCCTGGTTTTAGCCTGTCGCCAGGCATCGGTTCCTTTTTGGTCGGCTTGAGTCAATCAGTCGTCTTGATGCAGTCTGCAGAGATAGTCGATTCTGGATGGATGGATCGGTTCAACTTCCGGTTTCACTTCTGCTCCGATTCTTTCCGTTGAGTCCACCAAAACACAACAATTAAACTGTTAAATCCATTTTAGTAAATACCTGTTACGCATCACTGCAGAGCACAGACGACTGATGAATTGATGGCCCAAAAGTAAGCAACTCTTATGGATGCATGAGATGTTATCCGTAGACAACTATGCACGACCCCCCTCCGCTATGCCCATATCCGTCCTCCGTCTATACTCTCAGCCAACCTATAGTACATGCCTTGGAGTACAAAAACTTTTGGCTGGGTTAAAATCGCCATATCCTCAGCATTGAGATTTTTGAGTGAGCATTTGAATGGTGCAGTCTCACGTCCTAGAGCTCACAGCAGATTCAGTCTGTTGGCTCCCAGAGTTATTATTATTACGGCATTTTAAAGAGTTGAGATCTGCCGAGGAGCTCATCGAGTTTCAGCTCTGTTGTGGTTCCCGTTTCCCATGTTATTCAATGGACTAGGAGAGATGAGCTCAATTTTGCTCTATGGCTCGGCTCTCGCCTGTGAGAATTTTTTCGACTTGAGACTCGATCGCTCCATGTGTGAGTGTTGTTGTGTGTGGACTGCTGCATTGCATAAATGGCGTTTAGCACACAACTGACTGACTGACTGACACGGCCAAAAAGGATTTCAATGTTGACTTGAACCCCTGTTCAATCAACCAACAGTTCCACAGTTAAATACACACCTGTGCAGTGAATTATATAATTAATCAAGTGCGTTCTGGTGCTCAAATTACAGTGAGATACAGACTTTGAACAAGTCAACAGTCAAAAACGTCCAAAGAAACCATCTGAGCAGTCAACAGCCATCATCAGCTTCTTTGATTCGCCATTTCAAGGGAATTCACACGCACTTGAAGGCCAAAATGGGTAAGGTTATAGACTGATTGAGGCAAGGTTAATCTTGGTTCTCAATCTAGTCGAGTTAGTCAAGTCAGTGTTGAAATGCGACGAGAGTTGTGATCAAAAGGTTAATTGGTATGTTTGGAATTTTTCAGACTAGATTCCTGGGAATAGTCGCAGATACATACTGTTTACGTACGCGAGTTGAGCACGAAGAAGATTGAGCCATTGAGGTTTACAAAGCAGATGAAATACTACACATTCCTTGGGTGAGTTGAATTGGGATTTTGATGCGTTTTATATATATTTACCATATTCTTGTCATCAACTTTGCTTTAATAGTTTCCATGATTGTTCAACAGATATTTGGAATCCAGTGGGGAACTAATCCAGTATCGTCGCTGTGCGTGAAGGAGCTCAAGTGCGAGTTTCTTGGTTCTGCTGGGGGACCACCTGGAAGTAGCTGAATTAGCATATTTTGAGGTCCAAAGACAACAGACTGAAAACTGGCTGGTTAGATTGATATAGGACGGAGAGAGCTACTAGAAAGATTAGACCAAAGAGCTGCACGGCTTGTAGGTGGGTAGTGAATCAGTTACCGACAGATGCCCTAGTTGTTGACGGCCGGAGAAGGATTCATTAGGTTTACAACAACGAAGAATCGGTACGACATATGCGTGATGCATCAATAAGTACCTGCTGTCAGTGTTTTTGTGGTCAACTTTGAAATTATCCTCAAGAAATTGTCGTCTTCTGATGCTCAAGTGTAAGAAAAAGGGGTTTATTAGTTAGCAGGCAGGCCCGTTGAAAAACAGTGTTTACTTCAAAGTCAAACAAGACAGCAGCCACGTGCGCACTTGGATAACTATCTACCAACTACTACTAGTTCAGTTGTGAAAGCGTTGCGCTTCGGAGAAAAGATAGCCATCATAAGTAAAAGTGGTGCCCAGCAGGATCTCAGGCTGAACGAGATAAACAAGAACCAAGAGGGACCACAACGTCACCGCTCTCGCAGCTCATTGGATAGACCTCCAGCGCATCTGATTGGAACCAATTATACATACATCAAATACTGAAGGGTAAGTGTGCAATATTATTGTAATTTTGATCTTTATTTGCTAATTCTCCACTCATGATCTTGGGTGGTCTGGGTTGCTCCTGGAATTTCCCCCATGTTGCAAGGTTTCGATAGAGCAGAAGTCTATACAGTAGTGCGTAGAATAGTATTGTTTACGGGTAACTAATCACAGGTTAATCTGAATTATGGTCTGCAGTTAGTGTAAGTGTAAGCGTCAAATTATCAATTCAGTCAGTGGGCAGTTTGTGACTATACGCTTGGGAGACAGAGCTTGAAAAATGGAATCAGGATAGCGTTTCAAAAGTGACAATAACACACTCTCGTTTTCTTTACCTTTACTGAACCTTGAACTTGGAGCCAACATGTTTGCATTGTTGGTCATCAAGTCTTATTATCTTTTGTATGATGAGTCAGTCATGTTAAAAATGGCAGCAACTCAGACTTGATTCTTGAAGCAATTCGTGTTATAATTGATCCAGAGGGTTTCTTGTGCAGACGTTTACTAAAAGAAAGCTTGCAAACGTCGGCGGAACGTTACTCAAGGCTGACTTAGGTACCGTTCATACAGGACAACAATGAAGCAGACGATCTCTGATTGGAGGATATTCCGGTTCAAGGATATCTACATTATGATGCGTACATACGTTTATATTACGAACATGTACTCCCCAGCCGAAAGCAGTAGCTGTGAAATAGAGTAACGGTAACCCTATCTTTTCCGAGATCGGCTATAAGGTCCAGATCCAGGCCTTATTTTTCTCAAACGTTATTGGAACGCCAACGTTGATACATCTCGAACGGCGAATTCAGAGCCAAGAATTGCATTGTTCAAAGACTTTTGGGAAAGTGATCCCCGTTACGCCAACTAACTACAATGGAATCGTTCGCAAATGTGAGGCTCAAGGCAAAGGCCAGGCGAAGATTAGAATCCAGTTTCCGTCTTCATCAGCTAAAACTCTCCGAAAGTATATAAATTCCCAGTTTCATAGAATTTTAATAATTAATTGATTGCTGTCATCACTAACTGAGAGAGCTTCTAGCCAATAGTCCTGCAGATTCACTTGTGATTTACAGGTTGCGGGAGAATGACAGGGTTGGTGATTTCTAATCAATCGTTCTCAATTTGACTCATTCTTTGTTTTGTTTGCAGATTTCGCGTTGCACTTCACAATGAGCACGCTTCCTTCAGGACAGAAAAGACGCGGGGGAAACATCACCAGTATGTCCCCGGCAGATCTCGCCAGCTTTTTCGAATGCCCTGTGTGCTTCGATTACGTCCTTCCGCCGATTCTCCAGTGTCAGGCCGGGCACTTGGTTTGTACTACATGTAGGCCGAAATTAAGTTGCTGTCCGACTTGTCGAGGTCCTTTGGGTAAGATATAAAGCCGTGAACTAACTGTGTAACTTTGATTTGTGGAAAAATAATCTTCATAATTGTATGTTTGTTAAACTACAGGAAACATCCGGAATTTAGCTATGGAGAAGGTTGCAAGTACCGTATTCTTCCCTTGCAAGCACCAAGTCAGTGGATGTCCTCAACTCCTGCTACATACCGAAAAAACTGACCATGAAGATATCTGTGAATTTAGGCCATACAGTTGTCCTTGCCCTGGAGCATCCTGCAAGTGGCAAGGTGGTCTGGATCAAGTTATGCCGCACCTTATGGTTTCTCACAAGTCTATCACTACATTGCAAGGTATATAAAAGAGTCGGAAGGCGTTTCAGGTTGGGGATATGGAGCTTTTACTTAAAATATTGTTTGATTTCAGGTGAAGACATAGTTTTCCTTGCGACTGATATTAACCTTCCGGGTGCTGTGGACTGGGTGATGATGCAGTCCTGCTTTAATCATCACTTTATGCTAGTTCTTGAAAAACAAGACAAAAATGAAGGTCAACAGTTTTATGCCATTGTACAGTTAATTGGCTCTCGAAAGCAAGCGGAGAAATTTTTATACAAGTAAGACTTTTTAATTACGAATTGCATGCTCTGTGTATACGTGTATCTGTATGTTTTACTGATTTTCTGCAATTTATTGGTAGGTTGGAGCTGAATGGAACCCGTCGCAGATTAACCTGGGAAGCAACACCCCGTTCCATACATGAAGGGGTACAATCTGCCATCCATAATTCCGATTGCCTCGTCTTCGACACAAGCACTGCTCAGCTTTTTGCTGAAAATGGGAACCTAGGAATCAATGTTACTATTTCAACAGTAAGTCCATCAAGATGATTGTAGCACTCGGCTCTTGATTGTACCGTAATAATCAATGCAAATTCAATGTTTCCACAGAATGCCTTTACTTAGAAGAAGAGGATCGTCCTTCCAGACTGTGCCGATTTGAAGATTCGCAGGATGCAGCTTCGTCGCATTATTTGAATTAACTTTTAACACTGCATTTTATTGCTGGGTTGACCTTTTTTATTGTACTGGTCATAGTCTTCTTATTTTGATAGACGGTTATCTCATTTCCTTGAAATATGGTTGTATGTGTTACTTTTGTTTCTCAAGTGTCCTCATCTATCGGTTTGCTTTTACCAGTTTTTACGGTTTCTACGCGATGAAAACCATTTATGTCAATATTGTATTCCGATCACGTACAGCACTATGTTTATATTGTACATTTACTGGAATATACCCTGAAGGACTGTTATTATTACTAGTATTAAGATCACAATGGACGGGAAAATCCGTAAGTTGTTCGTTTGGCTTGCTTCAGAAGTTAATTGTATCCAAAAGTGAAAGTTGTGATCAAGCCGATATGTAATAAAAATATCTCACGCTGCGTTATCTCAATAAAACTTACCAGGTTTGACAAATTTATTGTTGACAGACTTTAAAAATATGTATAATCATCTGAATTCGCCTAGCTCACGTCACCGACCTCACTGAGTCGCTATCCAATTGCAGGTTCAGCCTTTCTCTATAGCGAATATTTTTTTGTTTTGGCGACCAAGTTTCGTGAAAAAGAACCTGATTATTTCTGTAGCACTTGCTTGGCCTTCACTGATTGCGACTTTCTCTCTGTCCTTATATTACAGGACCAATAATATACGGAAACATTTGGTTGTTTTAGGAAAATTCCCCATAACCCCGCTATGTCTTAAGGTAAAGAGAACCCTTGAGCCGGTTCCTATGGATAAATGGGCATTACGTACTCACGTCATAATTGGAGAAACAATACAAAGAATTGGGTAACATAGTAACATGTTGGCTGAAAGTGGAGACCTTGACCATAGTTGTAAGTCGATATGTTTGGCATGAAGCTAGACACACTTACCCGTTTGGGGGCAAACTGGTATTGCATCCTAGTCGCATCAATGATGTAACTGCACGTACTTGGTGTTGTTGAATCAAACTCCCTCAAGTTTGATGGGGTGTTTGATTCAAGTTAGTATCAAATATAGGCTAGTTTTGAAAATGTTAAGTGTTATTGTCCAAGGGTCAACCAACATGTTTGCATTTGTTTTGTCCCATCTGAAGAATAGTGTGTGTCTATAGAGAGCTGAAGAGAAAGATTGACTTTTAAGGAAGGATTACCTCATGAATTTGGGAGCACCTGTGGGAGCATTGTTGATTGTCCGAGATATGAGTTTGTTGATGAAGCAAAAGTTTGTTTGAAGACGTTGAGGGAAAAGGTGATCATTTTGAGAGTAGTCTTGCATTGCAGGAGGGCCTTGTCACTGATTTATATCATTATATAGCTGGTTGGTGGGACAGGAGCAGACGTCTGATTTCATAAATCTAGCCTGGAGACGAGGGATGGGGCCAGTAGTACAAGTTAAGTAACTATAAGCTGGACAAGGAAAAGTTTTGGTTGTCTTCTCCAGTGAGCAGGACTGCTGAGTGAGTCTGGATGACAGTCTCGTAGTGTATGTATCCCAAACGAGGACCTGGATTTAAGTAAGCAGATGACAGCTTGCTTGGTTGATTGCTGGAAAATTGAGAACCATAAGCTATGCTCGTGTCCTGGCTGATTCCAGACTTGTATCATGAGATAATGTCCACAACCTGTCCAGAACCTGTCCAGCAACCATCCCTCGATTCACACAACAACAACAGCGTATAGGTGCAATACTGACTTTTGAAGACACTCGATAATCTTGACATTGCTAACCTACTAAAACCATAAGGCAGAAGAGGAGACAAAAGAGGTGGTGGTGGTGGTTGGTGACTCTGACACAGTCCTAGACCCATCATCATTCTTCTTGTCTCCATCCAAGTCAACCTCGTAAAGTCACAATAATAAACTTGAACAAGATTCCCTGATTACAACCTTTTCATGCCACCTCAAACAATATGTCAGTTGTCGTGTCGTGTAGTATAAGGTGAAGAAAACTAAAACTTGGAACAGCGTCACAGTCACAGACAAGTCTGTCTCAGTCAGTCAGTCAGCATCTCGACATTGGACAACACTTTTGTTTCTCACTGATGGATTCAAATGCTGCTTTGAATCTTTTAAATCTTACCAAGCAATAATATTCCATCTACCTTGAGTCAGTCTCTATTTAATAATCCTTTAATGAACGCTGATGATTGTTCAGATCAGACTGACAAATTATTATTCCAACCAAGTCATACCATGAATTCCGTCACATTACCTCTTGCCTCTTGCATTATGCCTTTGGTGAAAGCAAAGTTTCCCACCGTTCAAGTCCAAGTGGTCCGCTCCGCTGATGGACCACTTGTTGGGGCCAACTTGCCCGACGATCCACCTCATTAGACTCTGGAGCATTTTGATGATGATCCGTGACCGTGAGAATGTAGTGTGAGTGACTATTAGGTAAAACAGCGTTCAAAATGAATCCCAAGAAAACAACATTTAGTCGATGGCTAACCGGCGACAGCACGTGTCACATGCATTATTGTCGACAGCTAAAAATACACAGGTCTCGTTACATTAAAAAGCTTTTTACAACTTGTAATTGCAGGTTGCAAAAGGTCCAATTGTCTGTAGAAGACATAACTAAAAATGGCAAGTTTCCCAAGTTTCAACAAGAGTCTTTTCAGTTGATCGGACGCAAGGGTTTTGATTCCTAAAGATATTGCGTATTGATACAAGTTTGACATGTGGTTGAATATAATGTACTACAACGGCCATTATGGATTTGTGATATTGACAAAGATAGATATATATTGGACTTGGTGATTATCCGAGCAGTTTCACGCCTCTTGAATCCCTGTCAGATATTAAGATTAGGGATTTTGAACAGGAGACGTGTGCTGTGGCTTAGAGCTTATGGGTCTCCATCTCGGCCGGACCAAGACAGCCAAGACTGGCTGGTCCTCGATCCTAACCATTATAATCGTCCAGTCAAAAGTTGGCTCTCGTCTCCCACCACATCCACTTGCTCCACTAGAACTCGTTCAGAATCATCCAGTCCAGCTCTTGCCACCAACCTGAAAACATCCTTGTTTCTCAACCCATGCCAACCAGTAGCCCACAACGTGTCTATCTCCTACTTTGTCTCTTCTCCTTTCTTTTGCCATTTATCCAACTAGTAGCGACTTGAAACATTTAAAAAGTTGCATTGTTATTAGTTCCTACTACTACAACATTGGAAGAGGCCGTGTTGAAAAAGTGCTGAAAAAGTGTCGCTTTCACCCATTTGCTATCCGACTTTCTCCCTCATCCTGTCTCATCATGTCAACCGGCTACTACCGGCTTCGGTTCGCCAGACTGATCATCTGGTAGCGTAGTGTCTTGGGGTTTGAACATTTGTTATTGTTGTTGCTGCAGTAATTGGACCAAAATGCCGGCGGACATTGTATCTCGAAGTGATGTGGTGGTTCCAGTGGTCGTCGTAGCTCAGACGTCATCGTCGAGTGTTGGTCGGGGGCGGGGGACAAGAAGGGGAAGGAAGCACTTGTCACCCTCGTGTATCCTCTTCTCTGCATTACTAGTCATCATCACAGTTTATGTCAATCCAAGTCATCAAGAAACTTCATCCTTCTTCTCATCGCCGTCGTCATCACATCATGGAGAAATGGCCGACGCAGCATCAGCAGCTCCAGCAGCAGCATTTTTTCGACCCGGAGCCTACGGAAGCGGACACCAGTGCACAGACATCCCCCAAAACTTTACCCTCTGTAAAAACATTGGATACTCCAAAATGATGATCCCCAATCTACTTGGTCATGATTCTGTACAAGAGGCTGAGTTTCACGTAAGTTTCTTTCTTCAACTTTTTCGATGATGCCCTTTGCCTCCATCAGTGCCACCAACCGACCCGGTTTTCCCCTAATATCAATCAATCAATAATCAACATAATTCATGTCAGCAACTAGTCTTAATCAGGATTAATGATAAACTCATCTTCTGGCATATATGCAGTTTACGCCAATTGCATCTTCTTGTCATCAATCAGCGTTGGTTGATCCGTGTTGATGGTTCACTTCTTGCGTCACAAATCCCTATAATTGTTTCGTAGATCTACACAGACACTCTGGCTGCAGAAAGTTGCCTTTCTCTTCAGTTTGTTTTAATGGGCAGATGATACTGTACATCATCTAGTCGACCATTTCTTCTTTCAACCAGAGGCTTCTGTCCAACTTTGTTTTTCCTCTTGAAGGAATTGACTTGCTGGCTGCTGAGTGGGAATGATTTATTTTTCTAGTGGACACAGATTTAGACAGCTTTACGATCATTTGAGGGTAAACATTGAAACATTGACTGAGGCAAGCATAGGGTTGGGCCCCAACAATTCAACTTGGTCCGCACCATCAGCACACATCCAAACCCCATGCGATTCTTCAAACATGTCCACTACACCACCACTTGCTCAAGTTTTCGATGATCCCACCACAACTGGGTTTCAACCCGGTGTTCTTGGATTGCTACTTGTATAAACAATTTTGGCCGGAAACAGTCCACCATCCAGCTTCACAGCTTCCATAACGTTCAAAAGCTTTTGCAGCAGCCGCTAAGGCTGGAAGGCAAATTTAACTTTATATCGTATATAATAACGTTCAAAAGTTGACTGACGCTCATGAATAATAATTGTTGACCATAAAATATAAACATGACATGTGGATGGACAATGTAGGCCAAAATGCACTTTTACAGTTGAAGTTGGCGCGTACGACAAGTTGTATAAATTTTTACAATCCTCCACCGTTTCAACAAATAGTTTATAGCTTCAGTTAGGGAAAATGATGAGCTATTCTTCTGTCAACACTCGTAAACAATCAGAGGGTGCATTTAATTTATATATACACTTTGTTGCCACTTTTCTTTTGGCTTTCTTTACGAGGACCTTGTGTAAGCAAACACGCGTTTAAGTCGACTTGAAAGCCATAAATCAATCAGGTTCTCTAATAATAATACTCGATGGTTCTGACTGTGAGCGAGTCCCAATCAAGTCCTAAATCCTCCTCCCTCCATTTGTTAACAAGACAAGAGTGTTCAATGATTATTATTATGTTTCCTTCAGAACAATAATAACAGCAATCTTGTATTCATCTTCCCCAAGACATTTCCAATTGTTGACTTTACTACAAAAGTCAAACAGTTTAAAGAGTTTTGACAGGTTCCATGTAAGCAACCGATTACCCCTTCCCTTCCAACACCTTCTTCAGCCAACTGGCTGGCAATACATTATCTCAGCAACATGAGTCTCAAGAGACACTGACATTAATTACCGTCTCAAGGAACCTGCCCACCTGGACAACAATGTCCACTTCAAGTTAGCGTGTGCCAAGGGATGGGATGGACCCTTGTATTAATTTGACTCTAATCCCCTCGCACGAGATCCCAATAATGGTCTTCCAGAGTCCAGACAAAAGGGTCCATTGTCAACAATAGACTATACGCTAGAAGAAGGAGAAGAAAGCTCAAATAGCTCTTCTTGAATACACCTGTTGAGAGTTTGTTCTTACAAGTAAGTCTTGTGTTGGTCGACAGGAACAAGTTCACATCAAGGACAATAATAATACAAGACGTCTTCTTGATTGTTGACACATGATGACTTATCGAAATATCGTCTCTCTGTCGACGCTGATTGACAGTCGTTGTAGTTGTACGAGACGAAGCATCTGCTCAGTCAGCTATGCAGTATTACATCAATTCCATGCATTGGAACCCTTGTTCATAAGTCTAACGACAATCTTGAAAAGTTATTGGGGATTTTCTCCATCGTCAACCAATACAGATTAATAATACAGAGCTCGTTCCAACCAGATTTGCAATCAGAAGCACTTTGATAAGCTGCGGATTAATCTTGTGTCCTGATTAGACATAGGCCATCCACACACTCTCACCTTAATCCACCTAGATCCGTCTTCAACCATAAGTCATAATCCATAGTAATGCAAACAAAAGCCTTCAATGACCAATTCTCTATAGTATTTGATCACCTCAGATTCACGTAATAACCATATGGCTTCTAATATGATCATATGTTTTCAACAGGCGAAATCATGGGTTCCACTTTTGGGCCTCCAATGTCACCCGGATACGCAGCTCTTCTTATGCTCGCTCTTCAGCCCGATTTGCTTGGACAGGCCAATACTGCCATGCAGGTCGTTATGTGAGGTAAATCATTGTTGTTATCTTCAAATTTCTATGGTCAAAGGCACGTACTGACCGTCATTTTTACTTTGGATGTGATTACAGGGCGTTCAAGAAAAATGCGAACCTCGGATGCTCGTCTACAACTACCCTTGGCCCACCATGCTCAACTGCAACCAGTTTCCTGAAGACAATGATCTGTGCATACGACCAGGAGCTGCAAACAAACCGGATACAAGTGGTAAGGCGAAAATATGGTTTGGTGGGTCCAAAAGGCGACTGCATTGAGTAACAACTATTAACTGACCTCATGTACTCTTCAGAGGACCTCGAATGCCCGGCTTGTCATCAAGCGCACACTTGTGAAAACATTGTCGATAACTTTTGCCGAGCAAGTTTCGGTAAGTACAAGTTGAGTTGAGTGGAATTGAAGTGAGCGAATGAGATTTTAAAGTGCTTCGTTTGGCTTCTGACAGTTTTCCGGGCGAAATTCCGAAGAACGAAAGGCAACACATTGGAATTCCGAAAGGGCCGCTGGTTCAAGCCCCGAGAAGGAGGTGGAGGCAGACGGGGTCGCGAATTTCGGGCGCTGGGATTGGATGCTAAGGATAATTGCTGTATGAGCCAGCTGAAACCTGGACAGCCTTACATTGTTATGGGCGAAAATAGAGGAGATCAACGGATTATCAATTTTGTCATGCCATGGAATGGAAAAGATAAGGTACTACTTTTAGCCCGCATTTACTTTGTAATGTAAATTTCTGCTACCTAACTTCAGGTTTTGTTAACTGCTGTTTTGGCGTAGGTACTGAAAAACGCTGTCAGAACTTTTCGAAGTATGGACTGCTCCAATCCACTGCCCATGTCAGTCATGGCGCCAGGTGGAGAATCTGAAGGGCAGACGACAGGAAGTCGGAGGAAACGACGTAAGCAGGGAAACCGAAGACGAGGACGACAATATGGCGGTTGTCGAGTTGCTTCCACGGGAAAACCCAGTGACTCCTTGTGATGATTATTCGATTCGGTTCCCGAATTTTCATACTAGCTTTCTGTAACGTCAACGCCACATTCAACTTACTTATCTATAACTTTCGCCAGTGACTCTTTGAGAGAACCACACAAGTATAACGTACACATGACAACTTTGTTTCCTTGTAAAAAACCTTGTAGCACAGGTGTATAATTTATGACAATATAAACGCATTAGCATAGAATAGTAGATGTTTAAGTGTGTAGCAATTAAGCTTTACAATGACAGCCAGTTCACAGGTTAGAAACAAAATTAACAAGATTGATTCATTTACTGCAACTCACGATGGTGAAAGCACAGTTGGTAAAGACTAGAGAAAACAAGAGTAGTTGTGTGGTGTGCCGAACTGACTTTCTGTATTATGTACTATTACAACGCTTTTGAGCTGAAGCTCTATGTATAAGTTGAACAACTACAAAAACAACAAGTACCCAGTGTTAATAAAAGGATACCACTTCTAGCAGCACACTTCAGGCTGAGGATGTATAGATGTACCATGCGGTAACGACTGCAAATCATTGTAAAAAGTATGACTCAGTTCCGCTAATGTCTAACAGAAACTCCTTTACTCATCTGACGTTACTACGCTGCAGCGGTTCAGGTAAATCGACTAAATCCAAGTTGGTCCTTGAGTCAAAATCTAATGGTTTTCTTTCTATGTCGTCGAAAACAATGGGTCCAAGTGCACCTTTCCGAAAGTCTGCCAAAAAATGTTTCGCGACCAGGGTCAGGTCGGGCTTGATGATAAGCTTTTGATCTGCAATTACCATAACATTTGTGAATATACGTAAGCAGTTGAATCAATTAATTCATATTACTGCACCATTTACCTCGCGTATCTTTCACTTTTAGCACAAAATTCTTCTTTATAGCACCAGCACTGAGAGCTGTTGTAATGCAGTCGGTTGGTCCTTTCAGTCCAAGGTATTCAACATAGGTATAAATTTTCCTTTTGTTTAGGGCGTAGATGATATATTCGCAAATCACGTCTTCACCTACATTGTGGTCTGGTAAATTACCTGTAACGAAAAAATCATATTGCTAAAACTTGCAAATACTTAAGTTCGTATGCATCGAATAACATACCACAGGCTGCCAACTTCAAACCGGATTCAGTATCGGGGCAACGGGGTGCTAGAATGCCGGGGGTGTCGTATACGTACATCAAGGGTGCTTCGCTTACTTTCACTTTTTCGTGTACACACTTCGTTACACCTGCCGACGGAGCCACTTTTACCGCTTTACCTATAAACAAACAAAGCTTTACATGAATGCAAAGATTTCACGCTGATGTTTACACTCAAGCGTCCGAACAAGCATACAGGGAAAGCATCCCTTTTGTAACTTACCCTTTTTCAAATACTTTGATCTCAGCATATTTATGAGCGATGACTTTCCCACGTTAGGAACACCAATGACCATCATGTGAAACTCGCTGTCACCAGTCTTGCCTATCCGAACGGATCCGTCGACCATCTTTTTCACAGTGGGTACTAGCTGAAACATCATAAATGCAACGTAGTGATTTCAATCGGAAAAGTAGTAAGTCTAGAGATACGACTTCAACTCCAATACCTTCAGAAGTCCTTCATTTCGGTCACTCTTCAAAGATGTAAACAAAATCTGATGAGCATCGTTGGATGACAGCAACTTTGTTATTTGCTTTCGCTGGTCAGCTGATATAAGGTCGCATTTGTTCAGAACAAGCAGATGTGGTTTATTTCCGATTATCTTGTGTGCAAAGTTAACGTGTCTCCCGGTAAATGGTATCCTGGCATCATGAATTTCAACGACACAGTCCACTGTTCTCAGCTTAGCTTGCATTTGCATCAGGCCTGAAAATTCGATAAAGATCTCCAGTCAAACAATCTTTGTCATTTTCATGTACTGGAAGTTGAAGGGCTTACCTGTATTCATATGTTTAGGAAACCAATTTAAAGAGGTTTTGCTCAATCCCACAAACTTCATCGGAACACTGGGGGCAGCCATGTTGGTGGGGCTGCAGATCTGAAAGGTTTTCGATTTTTTACGTTCCGATTCGATTGCCGAAAAGCTTTGAAAATATATATACCCAAAAAATATACGAAAGATCCAAACAATGTGCTCTGTGTTTACGAAACGAGAAATCGAAAACAAGGAGAATTGGTGCTCATGTCAAGGATATCTCTAATGGTCAACTACAACATCCACATGAGAAAATGTAAACAAACGAATCCCGGCAAAATTGACAACATGGCAAGAATCAGCAATAATTTAAACAGAACTTAATTCAGCTCGGAAATATTAAATATTGACAGTTTTTGTTTGCTGTACTGATGGAAATCTGATAGGAATCAAGAAACTGTGTTGAAATGGTGTCCAATCGGATGCGCCGGATATTTCTGCTTTTGGTTGCATTTAGGATTTGTTCTGTATTTTTTGTTACCTCGAGTTTCGTGCCCGACGAATATTGGCAGGGTCCTGAAGTTGCACATAAACTCGTGTTTGGGTAAGTAAGTTTATGATTCTCGTTCTGCGAATGCCGAAATCGATACAATCAGCTTATCATAATTTATCTATTTGCAGGTTCGGCCATTTAACATGGGAGTGGGTAACAGGTTTACGGAGCATAATTTATCCTGGATTTTTATCCATATCTTACATCATATTGGAGTTTTTTGGCCTTGACTCCAGCTTCCTAGTGGTAAGTATCCTGTAAACTTTGAATCTGATGCATTTCCAGAAATCCAGAATCAGTAAGTGCCTTACATAATGCTGTTTTGACGGACGTACTACTTCTAGATTCATGGGCCGCGGATTCTCCAGGCCATCATCACTGCCATCGGTGACTGGTTCTTCCTTCGGTATAGTTATGAAGCTAATGGATGGCAGCTGACAAGATGTGCTGCATGGTTCTACTTGACCAACTGGTTCAACGTCTATTGTGGCCCTCGAACTCTAGGTAACACAATGGAGACTTCCCTGAACCTGATGGGACTTTATTTGATGTTCAAAGGTAACCAATTGTTATTTGATGGTTCGTTTGGTTTAATTGTTTTGTTACTTACTATTATATCGTTCTTGAAACTTATTCTGATTTACAGGTCGATTAAATGCCTTCATAGCTCTGATGACCATAAACTTCGTGATGCGACCTTCCGCAGTTGCCTATTGGATACCCTACATACCAGTAGTACTTCAAAAGTGGTACTTCAGGCCGCGGCTATTCTTTTCTTGCTTATTCATTGGGTAAGAAAATTGGGGGGAAATCGGCATACTTGTAATTTCAGTTGAAAAATGCAATGCAATCAAACTTTCTGTTCTAAGGCTGAGTATCCTGACCGTTGTTTTCGCTCTGGACACGCTATTCTACGGGAAGCCAACCTTATCGTGGTGGAATTTCATTGACTTCAATTACATTCAAGGGCAAAGCGCACTTTTCGGTGTTCATCCCTTCCATTGGTACATAACTAACTGCTTGCCATTACTGTGTGGAATTCACTTTGCTGTCATGCTGTTCGACGTTGGTGACTCATTGTGGAGAGGCTCTTCTGCAAAAACCAGATGGCCGATTTCGATGGAGTGTTTCGTTGCTTTGTTTTATATCGGATTGTACAGGTAAGTCTGATTGTTCACCTAACGGAGCAAAAGTAATCGGAGTCTCCCTCATTCACAAACATTATTTAATCATTTTCAGTGCGCTTCCACATAAAGAGCTTAGATTCATGCTACCTATCATTCCCAACATCATTCTAGTATCTACAAAATGTCTATACAAATGGTACGATGCATTGCCACATCCCAACCTCAAGAAGTAAGATTGTAATATTCAACGTCTGTCTGGCCGTACTGACAAAAATTTTAACTGATTGAACGTTTTGCAGATTGTGTCTGGCTGTGGTAGGAATCATCGCCATACTGGATTTCGCCATTTTACTAATATCCTCTCGCTTCCACCTAGTCGGTGTTCCAGCAGCAACCGAGTTCATCGACGATAATATCAAACTGCACCGGGTAACCAATCCTAGGATCTGGATAATGATGCCGTGCTATTCTGTACCTGTGTATACGTAAGTTGTGACTGAGAAGGAAAGGAAGTAATGTTTTTCAAATACAAACACTTAAAATTGTTCTTATGCCTTTCAGGAGCTTCCATAATCCTAACGCTACTGTGGAATTCTTTACTTGTCCTCCTCCAGAGCTGAAGCTCAACTTCCCTAACCAGCAAGATGATGATTTTTCCGACATCGATCTCCAAGCATTTACCAAGTCAAAGCTAAAAGACGCCGTTCCTAATTACGTCATGACATTTAGTCCAGCGTTAGAAGAAGTTCTTACATACCTTCCTAGTCACTACAGCTGCTTTAAAGCTTTCAACACTTTCTTTCCTGAAGGGAACGTTGGTGCGTACGTTCACGTACTATGCCTAATTAATTCTTAAAGCTAGAAATAAAGCAAAATTTTTTACGAACTCGCATGGAGGTTTATTCAAACGATAATGGATAAAAGTCACAAATTATTCTCCTCGGTTCATCATCTTTTGCCTGTTCAACTTCTTCTTGCT
>JAQGBJ010000970.1:0-28663 GCA_034698345.1 Sphaeridia pumilis | reverse complement strand
TATGTGCTTTATCTGCATAGGAAATCTCTTTCACTTGTGTATATATTTACAAATGGCGAGGTGACACAATTTCCCAGCAAATTAGGCCCAAATATTGACCGGCCTATAAATTCCGCCAAGGACTAATAATAATATACCGGCAATTTACCTTGCACATCTGGACAAGTGTGTACTTTGGCTGATTAATATCGTGTACAAGTTCCATTGAAACTACTTCTTCTTACTACAGGTCCAGTGGTTCAGGCTGGTTTTTCATGTCAATAAGCAACTTTTCCTGTAGTTCAACCGAATTTCTACTGACCCCGCAGTCGATTTTTGACCTACTGACCTTAGCTAAAGACCAGAAGCCACAACCACTCCGTTCGGCTGTAACTTCAAAGATGCCACTTAACCATAATGTTTTTCTGCTCACTTATTATTCGTGGTCAGTTATTCCAATCCAATCATGGAACCTGTATTCTTCTCAGCAACTTATGTTTTTGCCTATAACCTAATTTGTTCTCGTATTCGATCTGAAAACCTGATATTTTATGGGCACAGTCCTGGAATTTTCCTTATATTTTCTCCTTATTATTGCTGCCCACATGTAGAATTGACAGAGTTCAAAACGTGTGTTAAAAATCAGGTTCGAATTTTAAGCCCGTGGGTTTTGTGGTATCGGATCACTTGTTGTTTCAGTCGCAATGTTATCAAATGGCAAATGAACATGCATTTATTTCAAAGTGAAGAGATCTTTGGATATGAACTTTGGGATACTGTATAGGGACCCTTAGGTGCCTTCTTTGTCCCTAAGAAGTTTCAGCTTCGATCGAAATCCGCAGGCCCAGTTACAGCTCTTTTGGTTTCGAAGATCCCGGATTTAGCATGGGGAAGATAGGAAGGTGTACCTTTCAAGCCCTGCTGTGGCCAAACGGAAAGAGATTTTCAGGAACGGACTTCACGGATGAATTGCCCTTGGGACCCTCAACAAACGGGCCAAGTATGGAGAAATTATGAGAGATGAAATTTTCTGAAGTGCAAAAAGTCAGAAAAATCGAAAGGGGTACCACTGTCGATTTTTTTCGATTTTTCTAGACAAAATACCTTTTTGTCTCGGATTTCCTTCATACTTGGCCTGATTGTTAAGGGTTCCAAGGGCAATTGCTCCGTGAAGTCCGTTCCTAATAAGCTCTTTCCGTTTGGCCACAGCAGGACTTGAAAGGTACACTTCCCTATCTTCCCCATGTTAAATCCGGGATCTTCGAAACCAAAAGAGCTGTAACTGGGCCTGCGGATATCGATCGAAGCTGAAACTTCTCAGGGGCAAAGAAGGCACCCAAGGGTCCCTTCACAGTATCCCAAGTTCATATCCAAAGATCTCTTCACTTTGAAATAAACGCATGTCTGTTTGCCATTTGATAAAATTGCGAGCAAAACACAACAAGTGATCCGATACCACAAAACCATCGGGCTTAAAATTCGAACTGCTTTACAACACATGTTTTGAACTTGATGATCTGCTTAAATAACCACAATCCCTGCATAAATGATAACTGTCCGTCAGCCCTGTTACCCTTTCCCATCCACGCTTGTAACATTGTTAGCACGCTATACATCACCTATCAAAACAACACGATTGTCCATCCATGTAAAATTCACCTGTGACAATCAATCCATCAACGTCTCTGCTTTAAGTACGTAGTGAATCCTCAAGTTTTTTCCAACGATAAAACTTGTTTTGTTACTGTGCCTAAACTCGTATGTGTACGTTGATATGCTCGCTGACTTTTGCCAAGGTCAGTTTTTTGTTCCCATATTTCCAATTGCTTCCTTACTGCAATTTTCTCTATTTTGGACTTACCACGGAAGCTCCCGCTCATTCAACATTAATGGAATATTCCATAGTTTCTTCTCAGCGCTAAACTCTGATTGTTAGCCCTTTTTGTAAAAAAATTGTCTGCTGACTGAGGCTATCATAACACTTGTAATTTCCCCCGATTTCCCTTCTTTACAATGGAGATTAATGCAGAATTCACCCTTGAAGGCTTCCGTCGTCTTTCATCAACATTTGCAACCTTTAAAAGACCGGAATATTTATCCTGTTGGACACATAGTTGGATCGAAACTCATCATCCGGCAATGAAATGTCCTCAAGGTAAGCCATTCTTCAACGGGGACAATCAGATGGCACAAAGCCAAAACAGGTCGAAAAATGCAATGTACATCATTCGCTATTGTTGTCATCTTGTTTCCCTTCTCCGTCTAATTACGTAATTGTTGACAACACAATAAGAAGAGCTGTTCATAAATAACATACTCTTCTTCCTGGCTCGATTGCAAAATAAGCCAGTTCCAGCAGAGCAACATTTCAAAAGCCTCCAGCAAAACTGCAGACAGGTGATAAACTCTGGTCATTTTTTGTCCCTCTATTTTTTGTCTCGTATTTTTTCCTAGTCTCGCATCGCATCCATGCACAACAATAGCAATAATTGCATCATAGCAAATCCAATTTCACAATTTATATTCCTAAATTCAAGGCAACCACTGAACCATCCCACAAGCCGATGCGGTTTTTAAGCTCCAACGCACGCTTCGTAAAAAAGTCATCGCCGATACCAGATACAGATTACGTTGAAAAGTCAATCGATTCGCTGAGTCACTGCAATTCTTTGTAAAACAGGCAACATTGTCGATTCTTAAATTTGAACTTCAAAAGGTACCTCTGACGTTCTTTGAACTTCAAAAAATTTTTCGAAAGTCATTCATCATAGTAAATGCACAGTACAATGAGCTTTACGTTAAAACTTCAATTTCCAGAATTTCCGGTTCCTGAAATGCATTCCGCTTAAAACTGGCATCCTGAAAGCCTGCTGAAGCGTCAAAATAAAATTCAGTTTGTCACGTCTGACAGATGTAGCCAAGGCACAAATTTGTAGAGCCGTTGGAGCCTTCATGATGGGAATCGCCATTAGTTTCCTGCTCCGTCCAATTCACCCTTTTCGCAGCACTGAATAACGTGATGAATATTTATTTTCCGTTTTACAGCTTCCTGTCCTTTGTCGACAGTTTGAACGCCTTTTGCCAACTTTTCCCAGCTGCGCAAACATTACTTGGAAATATTCTGGATTCTCACAGCATGAGAAAAATATAATTAGCTCCGCCCACTGCAAACTTGCTAAATCAACACAACTTTCGTCGTCTACGTACCTGCCTTTTGACCAGCATCACGTGATTCAGAGAAATTCAAACCTGCTTTCTTGCCATCATCGCCAATTTGCAAAAATATTGCGCACATAATCTTCAAAACACTCTGTCTGCCTCCACGTACTTCCTCATTTAAGGAACATCTTTCGAGCTTTTAGCTTACAATTATCAGGTGATCAATTACGCATTCCATATATTACAACTTTCCACTCGATTGTAGAAACAAAATAACAAAATGGCGGCCCTCGCCTGCGGTAGGTTCAGCAAGAGCGCTCGCGCACTTGGCTTCGCAGGCCCACTCGCCGCCACCTGTAATTTGCCATGTTTCCTACACTCTTTATGCCAATTCAGTCGGGTAATTGCCGCAGCAGCCCCAATGCGATCGCTTGCCCTTTCCCGTCCCTTAAACAAGCTCTATGCGAAAAAATTCTGCAAATTCCTTATTCAACAATCCCTTTTGCAAAGTGCCTTTTCTTTCTCACTTTTGCTTACATATACATGCAGACTGCTGGCCCTCTGCTACACTCCTGTCTAACTCACATCGCTTGACCCAGTTTGTTTGCGAAAATTCGCCACACGGCTTTTGTTCCTTTACAAACCCGTTCTTCTTCATCCATGTCATTCAATATCGCATCGCCTTTGTCATTTTCTCTTTTCTCAGTTGCTGCCGGAATTCCATCAGCGTTTCTTCTTCCAATATAAATATACACGGACCCATTAACGGCACGAGTTCAATTTATCCAAGCCTCTGTATAAGTTCCGTTCTAATAGACTTTGGCGTTCAGTCAGAAAACACAAAAATGTGTTTGTTTGAGCCCACACCTTTTGTGTCCACAAAATGAAGTTACGGAGAGCTTGCATGGAACCACTCGGGGACCAGCCGGAAGTTTCCGCTAATTTCCACAAGCTTTTATGCAGCAACAAATTGTGCTTTTAAAACACGTCCACACGCCATTTCCTCATGTTTTCCTGTAAAGCTTTTTCGGCTCGTAGCTCAACTTATTTTCGGTATCGTTGGGCTTCAAAAACCCAAGCGGAATAATTATGAAAACTTTCATTATAATCTGCAAACTGCATTCCTTCAAACACCATATTCGTTTCGTCCACAACCAAACCCGTAGTTGAATTACAAGATTTCTTAAATTGCATTCCCCATATACTAATTTCCAAGAGATTTCGCAACCCCACAAATTGTAGGCCTGAATTGCCCTTAAATGAACGCAGGTCTCGCGAATTATTTGCTGATTTTACATGCTCTTCTATCTATTCGACCTTGGTAACTTTAATCCATACCTTCAATTGCAAAAAGTTCATGTACTTAGTAACACTTGCACCTGTGATGGATATCGAAACGTAAAATAAATTACACACGTTCACAATACCCTAATAAATCTGATGATAATCTGACGGACACCTTGCAACTGTCATCTCGCTTGTTACATTGCTGTATTGCTCAATCCGCAGATCACGTCCTGTCCTCATGTCCTTTTCGAATCGATCCTTTCTAGATACCCTTTGCCTTGGCCTTCTGAACCGCCTATGGTGACCATTCAGTGACAACCCAGCAACTTGTGTGATAATTGCTCTAGTTTACGACATCAATAAATTGTTGGATAATATCAACTATTTGCAATATTCAAAGGACACTTGTAACTTCGTATAGGACATAAGAGCAATAACAAACTTTCTACTGTTTTAATAAGGAGAAACATTCAGCAAACTCTTATTAAATCAGCCTGTTTCATCAAGTGAATTCGCACTCTTGTTCGCTGACAGAATTTTACATGCCCTTTCCCAACCCATCAATCACATTAACCACACAGCTCATGATTCAATCGCTACATATAAATTCAATTACGATAATCATTTTCTCTCCTCCCGACTTCACCTGTCACCTTTCGCTATGCATAACGAATTGAAATGACATCGGAATAACGAGTAACATCGGAGGAACGAATTAAATCGATATCAACAACCAACTATATATATCGTTAAAGACGCTTTTGATGAATCCAACAACCCTTCTGCGTTGGCGTTGTCTCATAACTGTCTATCTATATGGCCAATTTTAAAACCGCTTTGCTCCACTTTCCCGCCAACAACAAAACCATAATAAAAACTAACCGCTTGGAGCAAAATCAAAACATTGCCGAAATCGAGGGCAAGATTAAGATTCTGTACTTGTTCTTCTTCTTTAATTTTAAAACTGCTCCTTCTACATGCATGCAATTTTCCTCTCATCTTCATTAATTCGAACCGTGTCAGATGGCGTTCATCTGAAGTACATCTGAAGCATATCTGAAGCGCACTTTAATTTACGTACTTATGCAACGATCATCTGATTAGATTCGCCAAGCCGATCATACGCCGCAACAAAGAATCGATTGGACTCACTTCGAAGAAGTGCAATCAAAAATAACTTCATTGCCATCAGGCGCTCATTAACGCTCGTCTTCGATGATTTCGACTAAACTTGACCCAGTCGAGGAGGTCTATTTTCAGCTAATTTCAATCAGAAGGCCTACAGCCTCAATGGTCTTTTGTCGCCAAAAAATCAGGTGACCTGCTGGCTGCCTCTAAAAGGTAAACAAGATGCCAAGAATGAAGAATATTCTTGTACAATTCCTTGTGACGTCTTTCAACGATGGCTAAATGATCTTGTCCTACTCCATCGTTATATTACATTACCTAACGACATTGCCACCATTTAAGCAAAAAGCTGTCCTTTTCAAGGCTACGTAATAATCAACAATTAAGAAACTGCAAAAACAAACTTAACTGCCTTGCCTGTCTCTTCAAGTCGCTTCTTCACCTTCGTTTGCCATTCCCACGGGAAAAAATGTCCGCCATTTACCTTTATCGACTTTGCACATGAAGCCTGCTACTGTCTGTCGGTCGTTTAAAAACCCACATTGCCGACATTACCTTCACCCAAAAGAAAAACAAACTTAATTACGTCTTTGGCTGACTGACATCAAGTCTGAATTAACAGCCTTGTTTTCTTAAGATGCTTCGATGATATGGTGTAAGACGGATCCAATTGTCCAATTAGCGCACCTTGATAATTAATTATTTGCTTGCTCATTGCAGCCTGACAAACTCCGTGAGTGGTTTTTGGAGATAGATACAAACGAGATCAATTTTGAAAGCTTGTTCAATATTTGCCAAGCATTTTTCTTGATTGCAAAAAACAAAGAAATCTGCTACAAGTTTGAGGCGAGGCGGACATCTTCCTACGCTTCTTAAAAACGAGTTGGGTCCACACCCAAAGAATTGCGGGATTTCACTTTTCTTCGCCGACGCTTTATTAGCTTAATTAACTATACGTATACAGCTTTAGCGGCGTAGCCGTCACTAACTGCTCATTCGCAAGGCTTCCGCCTGTATGAATTCTGCTAGACAAGCGGTAGTTCTCTCTCTCTTTACAGACTCACTGAAGTTTATGATATCGAAATAACTGATTTGACTTACCTTCTGAGCACGTTTCCAAAAAATTCGCAAAGGGTCGAAACCGGCAAAGTCTTACGAGACAAGAGACAGACAAAAATTAGACCGCACGCTTCAACGACGAAATCGAAACTGAGTTCCCAAGCCTGCAGCGTTGTCGATCTTTACCAAACGACGCTTGACTGATTTCCCTTCATCTATACGCTCAACAGCCATGTACTCGATGTTCTTGATAATTCGCATTTCGTGCCTTTGCATCGCCATGTAGCCTGCAATGTTCTCCTCCTCAATCAACCAGCCTGCCAGCGCCACTTCCCTCTCACCTGTTCCTTCCACTTCTTTTATAATCGCAACGCTGTCTGAGTAACATATCTCATGTCCGCTCATGTATTACGAGCCGACCGCTTCAATTCAAAAGCTACAAGAAGAACCAAATAGGTAGCCACACAAGGACCAGTACATGTACAAAAAGCCTTCGGTTCCCAGACAAGTATTTCCCCTCTTCCTTTGCATGTGCATTAACATTTTCAGCATTGAATCTTTCATGTTCCCATAATTACTTGTCCACCTGGCCAGACTTTGCCTTTGTTGAGCAAAATTCACCTGCGGTTTTTACAGACACGATCGGGATTGTACTAGGTTGTTCACTTTTGTATTAGACCAAGTATACATGAGTATTTGCTACTTTTATCACAAAAAGAATCAGGTGAGTGGCATAAACCGCGGAGTAATACATTCGGTTTGTACTTTGATCGCCTTAGGGTTCGTGTAGACCGTCGCCTAAAAGTCTGCCAATACAAACCATTGGTATAGATTATATTACCTTACATCTTATTCAGAATAAACCGAACTACTGGTTACGACAATCACTTTCAGGAAAAATAAAACCAGAGCACCAAAAATCAAATCCGTTACAATACTGCTTCAGCGTGGGCGTCAAAGGTTAGGTTAACCCTTTCATCTTGCACAATTTGTCCCTTCCAAAGTTGTGGCTTTCGACATTATTGGCAACTCAGGATATGGGCACAACGTACATCGTGTACTTTCGACCTTGCACAGCATTTGGCCCTTGTTTCAAACATCACAAATTTTGCTAAACATGTCCTAGATACATAACCAAACAGACGCAGCTCCTGAATTATGCGCTTTTCAAAGGACAAGCTTCTTTTGAAACACGTGCATTAAACAGTTTACAAGAATAATATGACTGTTGATTAAACAGTGCGAACAACACCAGTGACATTTAATGGTCACTAGAGGAGTACAAAAGCCAACACAGAAACTTAACATATTTCAATCCTGCCTACTACAAGAGTGAGATAACATAAAGTTTCAAGTAAGAAAATAAGGCACAACAAATAACAACGGATACTATGAGCTAATAGACGCAACGACAGTAAGATTATAACAGCAGTCCCACGGTTACACCGAGCATATTATAGATAGCTCTAATCAGGATCATTGTTTGGAAGACAATAGACTCGGCTAATAAGTCGTACTTATCACTAACTAAACTATAGCTACATTTACTAAATATCTTATAGATTAACTTATGTTACGGTAAAGTACGTGACAACACGTTCTCACTGGTTCAAGCACTAGCACAGACCGGAACTTAAAACTTTTATGACAAACTTATGGCAGTTTTCTTAGAGTCCGTATAAAACTAACCCAATAACAAGTGTGTAACAACAGACTCCTGCTTTTCCAAACGACCATTACTATGCATGCATATATTCTGACTTTCGCATGAACGAAGTAAGGATCGGGAAGCAATTACCCATTAATGCAGCTAATATTTTGATACCAAAATGACTATCGGAATCCAACGATGGATAAAGTATACACACATGGAAATGAAGCAGTCAGTCTGGGACTCCTCTACTCATGTGACGTTTCGATATTGCACAAAAAGTCCATGTGCTAGATAAATACATAGACTGTAAATGCAGTTTCTATCATCTTGTACGACTTGAGTATCCTTTAATTTTTGTAGGTACGAAATGAAATCTCCTCAGCTATCTGTGACTTCAAATTACACCAACATTGCACCATCATCATCTTCATCGTCTGATAGTCCTTGATTCTCGAGAAGATCACTGTCCAGCTCATAAGAGTCTTCGAAGTCATCTTCGCCGAAATCTATTGCGTGGAACTGGTTTCGAACGAACCTAGAAGGAGGCTTTCTCATGGGCCCTCGGTTTTTGGATCTGAACGCATGATGAGATGTGAGAGTAGAAGAAGCTGTAAAAACGACATGATCCATGAGCGTTCAACCAAATTGTTTTGAACTGTTAAGACAATAATAACTTACAAGCCCCTTGGCATTGCGAAGACAAACATTCATGGCAAATTTCGGATGCGGAGTTTTTTCTGTGGGACAAACTTGCTGCTCCCCCTTCACTACTACACGGCTCAGACCGCAAATCGTCAGTACTTCCAGGAGCACTTTCTATTTCCATTTCCGGATCAGTCGAGAGCAACTCGTCTTCTGACGGAGCGCGAGATAAGCTCGGTAAAGCTGTTGTGAGCATGAACTTTTCCTGTAATTAGAAAAAAAAATACATGAGAATATGATCTTTCAGTATGGCTGGTATCTCATAGGAACACAATCTTTACATTTCTCAAGTGATTGATATGACGGTTAAGGTATTCTTCTTCTTCTTCAACGCTCATATTGATGGGATCTTCCCTATCTAACTCCGCTATTGTTGGTGGAGTTTGAACTTCAGGCTTGGTTGAGATCTGAAAAACGAAGATCACGTTACGAGTGCCTAGATGTGCAATTCTACGAAGTTGATGCTTACCTTTGACTTCCTTAAGGAATTTAGCCTAACGAAATACAGTCTCTGCTCTGTATCCACTTTCTCTATTTGGTTTTGCGTAGACCGATACTTCTTCAGTTGTTCACTGATGATCGTTTCTATGCATAGAGTTTGCTTGCTAACATCATTAAGAGAGTCCAATACTTGGCGAGTTTTGTCAGTCCGCAGTACACACGGAGCAAAAACAATGGCAAGCGAACTGGCATTCATTCTGTTACTCTCCTCAAAGTTGGCAACTCTGTGGAATAAAAAACAGTTACATAAGTAATGGGATGAAATCGTATACATACATTCAAAGAGATGAATACCGAGTTAGGTGGAAGACTAATCTTTCCATGAGGTCATAGTTGGGGTTTGGAAGCTTTTGCAACAATGAGAATATTGTGTGAACCCTTCCTTCAGGTATTGAAAGATCTGCAGCCCTCAGAAACTCATCGTATAGCTCGAACGTTAGCAACGGTTCCGGCATGTCACGGAAGAAAGACTTCAGAACTGATGTGTATACATGGATCGTGTATGCATCCCAACGGATCTCCTTTCCTTCGTTTATTTCGTTCTTTAGCTCCTTTACTTTCGAACTGACTCCAGACTTTCGATAGATTCCTTCTTGCTTGATTCCATTTGTTTCTATTTCGTAGATCAACTTCTCAATGATAACAGGCACGCTGCGTCCTGAAACAACTAAAGAGGCCAATGGAACACCAAAGACTCCTTTCCCAGAACTCGGGCCACAACTCGCTTGACCATCAAAACAGTCTTGCTGAAGCTTAGGGTAGCATTTCTTGTGACAAGCTAATTTACATTCTGGAAAGAAAGACATTCAAAATTCAGAGCTTATCTGAAGATTTCAAGTTTCAAAACGTGTCACGAATTCATCGTAAAAACTTACTTTGGCAAACAATTCCACGTTCAATGGGCCACATGATGAATGACGAACAGAACTCACAAGCAGTTGGGATATAAACCACCATAGTCACAAAGCTATGACCTCTATGAAGAATAGCGCCTTCAACCTTCTGTCGCTTCCCGCGTTTGAGCTTCTTCCTGGTCTTTGCTAGCTTTGGTTTCTCTTCGACTCTCGTTCGGTGACTGGACATAAACTCGTTCAAGAATCCTCTCAAAGCATTCACTCCCATATTAGTGGGAAAATCACTTCCAATGCCTTCTTGTTTGCAAACAGTCTCCATTATTTTTGCGAAGTAAGCAATTAAATCTTTGTAAGTAATGCTCAGCTGGATGATTCCTCCTTGCTTACTAGCCACGCTGAATGAGGAGACTAGACTTTCTTTGAACTCGTTTAGAGCCAAAGCAAAAACATTGTCCACAGCGCTCATTTTCTTGCCATTAGAGTCCTCCTTGACTTGCGATATCTGGAATCACAATAGTTTAAAATTGCGATACATATATTCTCTTTCTCATTGTAGAGCGAGCTTTAAAAATTCGATTCATTACCTTTCCACCGATGAATTCCTGCATCGCTTGAAGCTCATTTACATCTGAGATTATTTGATCAGTAGCGTCCGTAAATTCTGATGTACCAGTCAAGCTGAACTTTGACTTAGATAATTCGGTTCCGTGCTTGCTTTCCTTTCTTTTGAGTTTCTTGCCCAATGTTTCAGATTTGCTTGTCGTAAGCTTGAGGAAATGATTTTTGGGTTGCTGTTGTTCACAAGTAACACTCGAAACCGTTCCATTCGCAATGCACTTGTCGTGAAAATACATTCGACACTCGGAACACTTCTGACCCGGAGATCCACTATTCACTGATTTTTTACAAGCTGCACAAGAGTCACCTCTGTGGTATTTAGTTACTGTTTGGAAAACATGGTAGCCAATCTTCTTTAATTTTGACGATCTTGGATCTTCTCTCAAAGGTGGACTCAATTCCCTTGCAGGAGTATCTTTGCCAATGGACACTGACCTTGCGCGACGCAAATCTGGATGAACTGGATGAACGAATGCATCCGTGTAGGTTATTTCGTTTTGTTGTGGCAATTCCTTAGACTTTCGTCGGTTAGAGCTCGAGCCGATTGTAAAACTCGTCTCCAATGATATCCCACTGCTGAAAACGTGAAATTCCCCGTTTTAGAACCATTTTTAGTGTAATAATTACAGCAAATACGAAATATTTACCTGCTTGTATTAACATCACCCGGATACCGTAATGGAACTGACTTTGTAGCACCAATACTCTGTTTCCGTGGTTCTGCGCTGGACTGTAACCGGTGCATGCTCATGTTGCTGTCTTGACTGGATATACTCATGTTTCTGGAGTAAGTTTGATCAGGATCTCGGCTACTTCTTCTGATCGTGAAATCATGTGACGAACTTGAACCTCCACTGGCTGCACTTTCTCTTCGACTACCAGGATAATCATTATCCGTTCCATTAGGCGGCACAGATTCAGCAAAGACATACCCTCTTCGTCTGTCAACCCTGTCAGTACTTAACCTTCTGGATCCGTCGTATGCCGGAGGAGTAGATTCGTGGTCCGCTTGAGCAGGAGATAACGAGAAAGTCTGTGCAAGCTCCCGTTTGAAGGGCTTATCAGAAACTTGCAGCGATCGAGTCGGTCGAACAGGTTCTTTTTCAGGTACGTCACCAACATTTGACATGTGAGCACCAACATTAAAACCAGGGGATATACTAGGAGAAGGACCCAGTTTGGCATGATCTCGGCGATGTCGAACAGCAGTTGGTGGTCCATTGTTGGCAAATTCTGGTTCAGCATCAACAGTACCGCTTTTCAGCACCGACTCGGTCTTTTCCTTAGCCAACCTCAAGGTACCTCCAGCTGCAAAAACCATCATTTAGATTCAGAATTTTTTTCTAATCAGCATTCAACTTAAACCGGAGCTACTTACGGGTAATAATGGTTTTAATTTGTTTTTTAGCTCGATGTAACGCATTCTTGCTACTACTAGAAGACTTTGGGGCCTCTCCTTTACCGTGTCTAGGCGATTCTACAGTATCGGCAAAACAACATGCGTTACTATTCTACTATTCACACAAATCTTTCACATCTACAAAAAAGTTACGAGATTTTTCTGCATTACCACAGATGTTAGCGTTATCATCTGCCTCATCTGATCTTCCAGGAGCTAATCCAGTAGCCTCGTAATATTTGTAATTGGTCACAACATCTTCATAAGATGTTAATAGCGACCTGCAGATGAAAAGTGCAGTTTGATTACAATTATCCTCCGTTGCCAATGATGATTATGATATGACGCAAGAGCACTAACCCATCCGGTATGCCAATCTTCTTCAGTCTTTCTTCAACGGTATCCGGAGTTTTCCTGTTGATTTGGTTTGATCCGTGATCTATATCAGAAGACCTCTTCCTTGGTGGCCGTACCACTTCAACGTTATCAGCGAAAGCAACAGGCACTGGTGGAGGAGTCGCTTCTCTAGCTAACTGCTGTTGTAGAACCTGTTGGAGATTGGAGGAAATGGTCACCCACTGCTACCTATACTTTCAGAACTCGGCATTTTTTTAACTTACTGCCTCTCGTTCACGCGTTTGTTGCCGTTTTTCTTCCAGTCGTTTCGCACATTCTTCACGAACAATGTTACCCCTAACTTTGGCTTGTAACTGCACGCAGCTGGACTTCAAATTGTTATACCACTTGCGAACTCGGAATCCTCTCCACGTTTTCTGAATGTAAGTAGCAGCAAGATGCATCATCCGCATGTTCTTTTGCACCAAATACATTCGAACATATGACTGTGCCAATAAAGTTGAAAAAAAAATTAGCAAAAAGCTTTAAGACCCGAATATTTACATGATAAGTAAGACTGTACCTGTATACTAACAACTGCTTGCTGGACACGCAGGAAGTGACGACGTTCCAATATACTTCTATACCACCGTTGTATACAGATGATGCTTTTGAGGATTTGCTGATGCAGAAAATAGTCTAACTTGATTTTCTCCGTTTCTCTCAGAAAAACTTTTTGTTCCCCGAGCTGGTAGTTGCTAGGGTTGAGGTTGATGGAATGCAAAAACGTCTCGACATCCTTGCGTTCGCTGCAAGAAACAATAATCATTCAATCTTTTGCAGAAAAATATACCATTCATAAAGATTGAAGATCCCACCTTTTCAGACCCTTGGGAAGTAGGATGCGGTACAAGTGGACAAACTCGTCGAAACTAAGGCGAACATTATAACCGGCTTGTCGGATCCTAACAGTTTCCAACATTCCTGTGTATTTCAGTTGTCGTTGAACTATGGCATCACTAAACTCATTGGGAATCTGAAACAATTAACCAGAAATGTAACAAAGTAAGCAGATTTCACCCTAGACTTCATATGAATGCTGATAAATGCACCTTTTCTGCATTGGACTTTATACATCTGATGAAGAAGGGATTAGCTTGATTCAAAGTGACCATTAAAGAATGTAAGGACTGTTGAAATTGCTGCGAAACTGATATCGGCTGTTTTCTCGGGTTTATCATCTGCTTGTTAGACACCCCAATGGCGGCAAGATGGTTTGCTAGAGTTCGAACACTCCTGAGGTTCTTCATATTGCGACTATTGACTATCTGAGTTCGGAAGGATCTTTTCCTGAAAAGACACACATAAAATTACACACTAAGACCCATGTACATATCACTTCCGCCGTCTGTTAAACTTCTTACTTCACTACAGGCTCTTTCCCCACAGAAGCTTTTCTGTCTAGCGGTGCATGTCGGTATCCATTTTCTAAAGAAGAATAATTCATTAGAAACATTGCTGCTTTGGACGGTTTAAGCTACAACAATATCACTAACCTTTGTTTTCTCTCCGTCGTTTCCCGGCATCTTTAAACGCGGCAACTACCCTAAAAAAAGCTCTTACAATGGCCCACCGAAAGACTGCCACTGGATCAACGCCCACAAGCTCTCGAACGAAGGTACAACTACTATTCTTTAGCACACTAACAATATCATGACGCATGAGATCCATGTTCTTCTCTCTGAACTCAGATACCTGAGAGACAAAAACCAGTATAAAGCCAAATTCAACAGTTTTGCTCTAAACTATTTCAACAGGGAAGGCATACCTGGTATTTGACCTTCCCAGCATAATGGCAAATAATGAACGCAGCTTCTCGCTTCTGAGGAACTTCGTAGAACTTGTGTTCCTTGTGCACTGAGTTGAACTTCTGAAGAAGAGTTTCACTCGTTGCACCAGGAAAACTGGAAATCAAAATATTACTTTTAGACATTCAACATTCACAACTTGTACACAATTGTCACTACTTACTTGCACTGATCATCCAAAATACATATCAATCCACTTGGTTTTGACTCAATGAGGCTCAAGCACATGGAATTATCCAGGAACTCAATATTGGTCCACTTAATTCCTTCCCGCTTATACTCTTCTTGCTCGTATTTAAACACATGTTGGTTGAAATAATACTGCAGATGCTCGTTCGCATAGTTGATACAGAACTGTTCGAAGCTGTAATACGAAACATCAATCAAGATTATGGCTTCCAAGTTCTGCCACTTTTGACCCTGTACTCACCTATTAGCAGCACTCTCAAAGTCTTCAAATCCGAAAATATCCAGCACACCGATTGACTTCCCCTTAAATTCACTTCCACTAGAACTTTTCTTGGATAGCAAAGCATGGTTCAATTGCAGCACTATCCAATCGAATAAAGCACCGTACAAGCATTTGGCCATAGCATCTCTCGCAGCAATAGCCTAAAAAACAATCCGTTAACACATGTACCTTGAAACTCAATCTAGCTCTACCATGCCATAGCAGTTCTTACCTCGACCATCCTATAATTAATGACCAGCATTTCTCCAGACACTCTGGCCCTCTTAGAAGTTAACGAAGCCAGCAGCGTCTCTTCCGTCACTCGCAACAACGCCGATATTTGCCCGACAACTTCGATATTCTCCACTACCACACTTTCATCGCGGTACGAAGACTTCTTTGGCAAAAACTTAACGTTACCTGTAACGAACAAAACAATGTTAACTTTCATCGTAAGGACGTAAAAGTTACTCAACAATGACCGTGATGTACACTTACCTAGTAATAGCACAGCAGAGAGTACAGAGAACAATTTCGCTTGCTTATCCACTCCAAATCCGACCATTTCCATCGATTGCTTCAGTCTGGAAAACTCATAACTTTCATCCAACCCGTCTAACGTATAGCAACCACTCTGCAAAACAAACATCAATTATCTCATTAGGTCAAATGCATTATTTGCAGGTGCTCATATAATTATCAACACTTTCGCTTCGCTCTACTACCGTTATTAATAGGATGTAAAAACCTCTTTCTCACCTGGTTCAGATAATGATAGTTTTGAGAAGGCAGTAAATTGAACAAGGCTCTTTCCGTATCACTAGCTCCGGCCAGCAGGTAATAAAACACGTGGTAATTTCTCTCGTTTATTGCTTGGCAGCATATCCGGGATTTTTCCAGCAGAAACTTTTGTACGATTGACCTGCAAACCATCAAACATTTTTACATAAAATTCGCATGTACATATATCTAACTCCTGTTGAGTCCTCAAAGACTTTCGAAGAAACCCAAACAAATAATCAATCTTCATAAAATATCCTAGTCGCCACTTCATCGGTCTGGTCCCATGTGTCAAACAAATGCTACACATCTGATTTTCAGCATGCACTTCGAAACCTCATTTTCAAGTTCATCCACCACGAATCTGAAAGCGTCGCGCTTGACCTCACATCAATTTTCAAAGACTTGAGAGTTAGGCGTCCTGTCAATCCAAATCCGACCGCAAATACGTGTATGCATTCAGTAAAATCCGCAAATAGCTCTCGATGACATCCGTACACATTCTCGAGTTAAATTTAGAATTCTCATCATCCACGTAGCGCTAATGTTGATCGCAAGAACATCATCGCACATTTCATTGCCTCATGCCGCCGCCAGTGGTAATATTAACGCTTTCATTCTATAGAACAAGAAAATAAAACGCATGGCCTCATTCAAAACAAGATTAATATCTTCAAAAACGGCCTTCTGCTCGTATAGTGTTCAACCACTGGAACCTTTCATGTCCACGCAGCTTCGCTCATCCTAACAAAAATTCAAAAATAGGAGGCAATTAAACGAAATTCAGTCGTCAAAAGTCTATTTTTTCCCTGTAACTATTCAACCCGCAAATTCCTTTCCTCCTTTTCTATTCTTATTCAGAACCTTGCAGCGAACGCCTAAACGTAAATGGTCCTACGCATAACTCAACATCATTAGCAGCTCAACCGAAATTCTTCTGGACCGCATCCAAAGCCATGACTGACGCGAAGCTTAAGTAAGTGATTCTGAACATTTGACATTTCATTTTACGACTGTCCCTCCTTGTTGTCATCTACTCTGATTTTCTTATTTACAAAAGTGTCCGATACCATCAGGTTCCTTGTCGTAGCCATTACTTTTCAATCATAAATGTCCATTTCACGTTATTCGTCCCAGTAACAACTCTATACAAAGATTCTTCATCATCACACGGCCCAACTTCCTTCAATGACAACAACAACAACAACCGCAGCATTTTTCCCAGCAAAGTTTCACTTCTGCTTCCTACGACTCTTCTTGTTTCCGGTGAATTCTCTTTTTTTCTTTAACGCCGGTTGTAAAAACCGCATCAGCTGACTTCACTCTATACAAAGCATGTTTCCTCAATCACACTTTTTCCCTACGCAGTCGGCAACTATTTCCTCCTTTTGTGGATGCTCATGTCGCGATGTCCTCTAACTAATCACATCACCAAAGGAAAGTCATTTCATACTTAAATTCAATTATATTCTTATGTACACTCACCCATGCACCATTCCATTCTCTTTATAGCTGACTTGGATGAATTTCCCAAAGCGACTTGAATTATTGTTGTGGGCAGTCTTAGCATTTCCAAATGCCTGAAACACACAAAATCAAATTAGTTTTCATCATCGAAACATTTATTTACTTCCTAGCGCCATTAGTCTTAACACGTTACATTTTGTTCAATCCACCTCAACACTTGCGTTGCTTCACATGCATGTAAAAGTTTGTTACTATTTGATGCATGATTTCGTTACTATTTAGGTTGACAGTATCCTAAGGCTAATCCACGGATTTCTTGCAAAAATAAACTCAAACAACTCCATAATCTCTAAAAAACGCAAACTGTCAGTTACAACCCTGTCGGATCTATTGTTTGAAGGCTGCACACCCGCAACCTCAATCCCACCCGATACGCTTATAGCCAAAAGCGTTTTGTCATCACCAATCCTGGCAATTGCGCTCTCCTTCTTATCACTCAAGTCATCATCACATCACCAAACTCATCTCAGAAACAGTGCCAACAACACGTGTGTCTGCCAATTACACCCGCCTTGGATTAATTCCTCCTCCGCCAACCAAAATCTTTTCCTTTTGAAAGCCTATAATCATTCCGTCGTAGACTGTGTCCTACAATTTCAAAATCCTGACTCTTTTTTCCTCACTGCCAACTTTCAATCTTGTTCCGATCTTTCCGTGTAATAAAAACCCAACCGAGTGGATCATCTCAGCCAGTCAATTCAGACAAATCCCCGTCCTTTAATCTCTACACAAAATCATTAAACAACCCACCTCCAGCACAGGTCCCGCACTCAAAATCGTCTGCTCAACTCCGCTTCCGTGCATCCCTTTCTGACTGAGCGCCGTCAAATGGTGAAGGAGAAAGTTGGTACTTTCAGTCTTGCCACTTCCGCTTTCCCCACTTATCACAATACACTGGTTCCTCCGTTCCTTCAGCATCGTATGATACGCCGAATCCGCTATCGCGAAAATATGCGGCGGCAGTTCCTCCCTCCGCCGATTCTGGTACAGTTTAACATACTTTGGGTTATAAATGGGATGAAACTTGAACGGGTTCACAGCTATCAGAATCGACCCCACGTAGGTGTAGATATGGCCAGCATTGAACCTTGTTCGGAGACTTTCCAGCAGTGTCCCTTCGTTCAAATCCGGCAGCTGGCACAAATCAGGGTACTCTTTGTCCTTTGGTTGGAAATGGAATCGGTAAAAGTAATCACGAATAAACTGAGTGTCCTTCACAAAACTCTCGTTCCATAACGAATCCGTAAGCTTCTCTCGTAAACAAAAACGATAGTAATCCACTGGTCCGTTGCTCGATGAACTGTTATTGGACGTCCTTGAGGATGTACTCGACCCAGAACTTGCGTCTGGTGGCAACCCTTGGTGTTCCGGTACAACTTTTGGCCATAGCAACTTCAGTGCAACTGGTGACTCGTAAGCTCCGATCCGACGTTCCTTGCACTCTTGTCCAAAAGAGTTTCCAATGACTTCCGCCAGTTCGAACTCATGTGGATTCGGGAACCCCAACTTCTGAGCGATGCACGACACAATCTCTTCCGCTGTCGTATGCTTGCTGACTTCAACAGTGAGCGCTTCAAAGTGCTCCGACAGCGACCCCACGTACACCGTCACGACGAACCGGTTGCTCTGGTCCTCCGCCATCCTGCTTGAAGTCGTCCAGTTCTTCCAGTAACGTCCTCGCCTCAATCCGCCGTCTTCGCCCTCGTCGCCGCTATCGTCCGCAGTCCAGCATTTACCGGGACGCCTGTGAACATAACAATTTTATTAGTCTCTTGTACAAACATACAAACGTCAAAAACAAACAAACATTATCATCATGTGTCAAAAACCAAACAGTTACTCATCCTATTTCTAAATCGTTTTACTATTTTTATTATAGTCAGAGCCAGATTCAATGCATTCCTATATACCATGAAAATCTCCAATTCCTTCCTCAATTTCACCGCCTACGTCCACCACATTTTTCCTCCCAAGCGAAATCTTCCAACTGGATCTCAGGTTTCATGGCGGAAATCTATAGCCTGGACTCTGATATAAACACATCACCGCCAAATTCCAACCCTCATCACATGCCTTCTTGCACTCAACACCTAAACATCTATCTGTAACTAACAGCAGTGATACTGAAAACTCGCGTTTCTTCAGTCAACTTTGGCCCTGCCTACCATTCTTTCTGCCTATAAAAGGCCCAAAAGCGTCTCCTTCAAAACCAGCCAAAAGTCCGCCATATTTCATACTTACGCTCTTCATCGACCGCAATCAACGTCAACCTGTCAATCACACTTTGTCAACCTCCTTCTCATCATTTACAAATCAATCTCCTTACAAGCCCTGATATTTAACCCTGATCGCATCAGCAGACAGACAGAAAAAACCATAAACTCAAACTACCAAACAGTCACATAAATTCAACAGGTTCTGCAGCACAAACGACATATTAACACCCCTTCTGACACCTTTCCACCACCAAAACACTTGACGGCCATCAAAACAAGTTCTTCTCCTGTCTCAAACAAACTGCATCTGCAACTCCTGCCACACAAATCATGCCACCGGCTTTATAAGTAAACTTTGCGAATTTTGCTATTTTCATCGGCTGAAATTCAGCCCACCTCTTACATTTCAGTCCCGGCCACCACCGAAATGACCAAATCTGGCCCGCTCCTCTTATGACCTTCCATGTTATTTGTACCGGCCCATTTCTCACTACTGGAAACTTGACTTCTTGTCCTCACTGTCTTGTACATTCGAACTAATTTTTCTATTCCTGATAACCATTACATTGCACCACGGATCTCAGCACTTGTCTCCTATCTCGATTCTGAATCACCACTAACTGACTTGAGTGTGTGAACGCGCTCAGTCAGTCACTTCGATTCCTCCCAGTCCAATCTTGAACTTGTGTAAGAAACTCGACTTTCCCCATACGCAGATCATACTGTACACTACACTCAACGAATGTCCACAAGTAAACATTGCCATTTTTCCTTGCTGCTCCTTCCTACAAACTTCTCTCTCGTTCAAATTCCTATACCAACACTAAAGCCTAAGCCTGTGCATTACTTCAAAATTCTCTCACGTATTTAACTAACCTTTCAACACGACAAAATCCACTACTACTACTTCTTCCATGTCCTAGCATTCACATTCTTTCCCGTTCCGTACGTGCGAAAACCCCAAACATTCTTCATCCAATTCCCGCACCAACGACGACAATAAGCCATTAATTAATGCGGTAAACCAACTTCACACAGCACCAAATGTTTCATTCTCACACGGCCAAACTTCCCGAAAGCCATTCACTAAAAATCCTACAACACTCCTACATGCCTTCTGGTCTCCATCGATTATTACAATTCTATAGTCTCATAAACAAGATTAATTCATTTGATGGCGACACCAATTACATTAAGAATACGATTCGCTTATCATCTGCACATCCTGGAAGTCTTATTATCATGCTCCGGAACCACCAGCGACCCTTGTGAGCAACTCGCATTCGCTAAATAAATACACAAACACCATCGCCACATTTAACCAGCTTCATCAAATGACCTCGCCAAACTGCATAAACCACAAAACATTAATAATTTTTCCGTTAACAACATCCATATATCCCGCTGATGATTGCGAATACTTGGTCTTCGTATTTTTGCAAACGCTCTCCGCCCATCCCCCATCATCATCATGGCACACAATCAAGACATTAAATTAACGGCATCATATGCGCGACCTACGCAATCAAACTCAGACTCCCACCGACTTAATTTACCTACATGTCCATAGCCCATTATATCCATTAACTTTATGTATCCTTACAAGCTGGAGCGATTTCTCAAGCATCGGCATTTCCTCTCTCATTCCTTCTTTCAAATCCAAAATTCTCTCTTGAAATATATAACTTCTTGCCATTATAGCCAAGCCAAATGGCAAATGGCATTTCCTATCTCAGAGCAACGGCAATAAAACCTTATCAGCTTTAACGACACCGTGCCTGATTAAGTCACACAGTCCCAAGCCGCCGCCATGTTACGTACATCCTTGCGTCATTCATTTCCCTTTTGTCAACGTCCGATAACACTTGATGTCTTTTCCGCTGTAAACTTCACATTACCCTGAAATCCATTTTCACGTCTTCAAAAACCTCCAGCCGTAAAATCCAATTTCATCCGTTGTCAAGAGTGGTAAATTGATACTTTCATCAGCCATCTGAAATCTTTTTCTTTTAAGCTATTGTACACTGCTTCTCCAGCTTTGAATTCTGGCAAGTCTCCAGTTACGTAAGATCCTTTCCAGTTAAGCTAGGAACTTGAACGCAGTACATAACTCGCATATACAATACAGTGGCGACAGCGACGCCGACACTTCAACACTTGGATCATCTGTCATGTACCAGAAGCAACAGGTGTTTTGCAACTCCCGCGAATATCATCACCCTCATCATCACAGGTCTAAAACTAAAACAAGCCGATGACATAATCCCCTTAAATTGTGGAATTTCATGATAACGTTTAAATTAAGCACTAAACGATTACCTTTGGCTATATCAGCCCTATTCGACCATGATCACCCTGAAAGTCAACACTATTGTCACTTTGTACTAGTTTGTTCAATAGATTTCCTCAAGGCCGCCTTCATATAAACACTACAAGTTCCTTTAACCTCTTGCCATGTAAACAAACACAATTTTTCTCTATCAATCCTTGCTGATGTAAACTGAAAGCTCCGGCATTCTACAAACAGCAAATCACATTTAAAACCTGCCCGTCATTCTGATTTCTCAAGAGCACCGCGTAGATAGCTAAGGTGCGGTAGATACGACGACGATCTCGGCTCACATGTTTGGCACCACCAACTTATTTTTAAACCCCGAAAAGACACTAGTTCCGCTGTCTAAACAGACACTTTCACAGCCTCTTTAAAAACGCCTCCGTCTACTTTAGCACAGCACAATCGCAAATCTGTTACACTTGTAGTAGCACTAGATGCGAAAATAAACAAACATGTACGTTCAATTCGGAGGACGGTAGAATTTTTGTAGAAGCTAAAAAACTGACAAAACCAATTTTCGTCAAAGTCAACAACCATCACGGCATGAAACTAATTGCCCAACTCGCTCTACTTCTTGACATGTCTCATGATAGTACCAATTAAATTCCTAATAGCTTTGTCCATCTAGCACATTCCCAACGTTCTCTAACACTAACTACGCATTACGTAGCTACAATTTGCTGGAACTCGTTTAGCCGCAGGAAACACCTGAATCATAATAATCACAAGCTCTCAGTCACCACTAGCACTGTTGAAAACTACAGCCCTCACAGCCGGAACAAAACTGGATTCCCACCTGTTGCAACGATTTCAACTTCATTTTCATTTCATCTTCTCTGTAGATTCGGTAGATTCCTTCATCTTGAGAGTTCCAAAACCTGCAAAGAAAATGGCTTGTTACATTTCAAAACTGATCACATTGACTTGCTTTGAAACTTTAATGAATCCTAATAAAGATGGAGAATACAAGTTTTCTTACAAACAAATGGAAGTTGTTCCTTAATAAATCCAGTCCAGCTTCCCCGTGTAATGTAAGTATCCGATCTTGTGAGTTGGTCAATCAGTCTTGTAACCCGTTACAGATTTGAGCCCACTAAGAATACCAAATCTCCCTTCCGACACCTGAAAATGTAAAATTCACAATCAGATAAGTTTCCTAATCTTCAGTTTCCAAACTTGAGCTGAAGATTCTCCTGAATCATTTCTGCCTCTTTTAACATTTGAATCGGTAATTAATTGTTGAAGCCTACCGATTCACTTTTCGTTCCGAACGCTTCTTCCGCAAACGAATGACTTGAAGATTCCGCAATCAACTTGACGATTCTCGCTTTTCTTCAGATTCTAATCCCGAAACCAAAACTTTGGTCTTTACAGAATAATAACACCAAACTGCCGTTTGTGACACTTGTAATATCGATTCATTTCTTCAGAACACATTCAAAACTATCAAAACATCACAGAATCCTTGTGCTTTTCAAACCCCGTCCATCATTAATCACATTTCTTTGGTTTTCGCACTTTATCCACTTGTGACTTGGCAAAATCTTCCGCTTCCAAACTCTCAGGCCCACTCAAACATCTTCCGTTGAATTTTCAAGTCACCCTGACACTTTTGCCTTTTTAATAAACTTCAAAACAAACTTAACTGTTCAAGTAGTAGCAATACAAAGTTGAGAATCTTGTAAATATTCACCCCATCTCGTCATCTGTTTTCCGCGTTTGCCTCATCATTTTCAACTCGCAATTCCACAAATTTACACAAAATTCCACAAGTTTTAAAGGTTCAAACTACAGTTTATACTCGGTAGTAAACTAAAAATTAGATTCACTGGGACAAAATAATTAGTTTTAAAGGAGCACCGTGCGTGTGTATGTGTGTTGATTCGCTTACTTTTAAATGTTCTACATTTTCTCAATGAAAGTGAACGAGCCGTTCATACAGACATGTGTTTCCGCCTCGTCTCTCATGTTCTCGTCCTCTGCCCACTGTCCCTATGTACCTGTCATGCTTGGCATACGGCGGAAAAGTCATGTAAAAGCCAAGGAGCTCTCTTCAATCCCTCGGCACAAGGATATCTTGAGCTTCATAATCGTTTCAATGAGCAATCCCTCAATTCATGTCCGACGCTTTGACTCATCATTGCATTGCCCAGTTGACGTATATATATTGAATATCTCAAGCGTCTCGCTTCGTCCTATGATTTCGATGATGACGCTCCGTCAAAGAGACTTCCTAAGTAAGTATCCTTCCTTCCGATTTTTTGTTGTATTAGTCACTCAAACAAACCTAGTCACCATTTCCGCCCCATGTTTCATGCTCACTCTGGATTCATCAATGCATTTATTTTCGTATTCATAATCCTCTGTGTATGCTCCCGAATTGCCCGTTTGAGACCGCTCGTGGTCAAACATATGAGAGACGCTTCGATCATGTAACGCTTCAAGTTTCTCTCGCCGCGCTCAACGCCTCTGCCGCTTCAGTCACATCATGAGACGCTACCACATGACTGACTAGCCATTTCAAGTTTTTGGTGCACAGAAAGCCAAATTATATATATAATATACGGTTAATATGGAATACTACTTTCAGGTTCAGATTCAATTCAATATATGTATTCTCAAAAATTTTAAATTCAGCAACCTTCCATCTAGAGATCGAAATGCAACCTACAAAGCCAAAACTTTACAACAAATTAGATACAACGAAAATTTCACCAACTTTATTGCCAACTCTAAAGATGCAAGTTCTCTTACGTGTAAAATCTTTTTCGAATTCGAGCTATAAAGACTAATAATTTCTGTAACTGAAGGCTAGAACTATGTATTCGGGCATTCCACCCACCAAAACCGATTGTCATAATCGTCTTCCTTTTGCGCATTAAATTTTTCCTGTTTTGTCATAATGCAGCGATCACCGGAAGGACATGTTCCCGTATTGGATTTTGAACTTCTGTCCTCAAGAAAGCCATTGTTGTAAACGCTGTGGAAAGTAAACTTGGAGGCTCGGTTGTGAGGCGTTACTTCGAACCAATACGCGCTTTCGTACGCACTCTTCCAGAAGTAACTTCTAAACGTTCCATCGGAATAAGGGGTTCTGTCATACGCATACATAGCGAAGCCAGGGTGTCGGACACTTTCGATTCGGTATATGCCATTGTTGTTTATGTTCATTGGATCGAATTTTAGTTCACATTCCTTTGCAGATCCGCGGGAATTGTCTGAGAGGTACGGAATATAGTAATTGGTGCTGGTACTATTAGCGGGTGCAGCCAGGCAGCCATGTTTACTGAAGCTCACCAGACTGCAGTTTACTCCGAATAATAAATTTCGGATTCCTAGCGAAAGCTCTTTAACGATTTTGGACTCGAGGATCTTATCTTTGTAATCCTTCTCCTTCTTGGAGGCAGTAGTAGTGTTGAGTTTGTACACGAAATTTTTGAATCGCTGCACCAGAGCCACGTACTCGGTATCGTCCAGAAGGTTCATGTCGTCCATCTTCTTTAGAAATCCGCCGTACCCTTGGACCGTTTGCAGATACTCAGGCATCTTTTGGAAGCAGTCGGCAAACTTTCTAGCTTGTGGGTAAGGTTCGAAACCGCATGCAAAGGTTCGGTATCCGATGCTGTAGGCGTACTCTTCAAGCAAGGCAGGATGTTGGACAGCAACTTTTATCAATTTGTCACAGTCCGTCAGAATGTTAGAGCCCCAATCGTCCAACAAAACGTTGACTCCTTCCTCAAGGTTCTGCCAAAGTGGTCCATCAGCAAGCTTCATTTTTTCATAATGTTCTTTCAGCTTGAAAATTTCCAAACCCGCAGTGCCGTTTGAGAATCTCAACGCGTTGAAAAGAGCATTCAGGCCGACAGTAGAGTAGTCAATGCTGTTGAATTGGTCCAAGAAATTAATCGCTTTCTTGAAGCTTTCTTCCTTGTTCTCACCGTTGTTGTTCGTCTCGAAACTCCTGTGGACGATTCTTCTAAAAGCGAATTTGTCGCTACCGATTTTGTTCACATATAAATCTTTGGCTGACTTTGGTTTCCCGTCATTTATGTACCTTGCTGCGTCTTCAATGAACGTTTGTAGAGCTTCCTGCAAATTAAAATCAAATTCAGTTTCACATCTTCGAAATCTTGAAGCAGATATAAAAAGCGCAGAAACAAAAACACCTTTCTTACCTCCAGTAGATGATTCGTTGAATACAACGTGAGCCGCATTCCAGTACTCAAACACGTATTGGCTCGAACCAGTTGAAGTTGAAGCTCCCGAAACTTGAGATACTCCTCCGGCCACTTTCGCTTTCCCTTAATTTCGTTCATCAAGTGCAACATCCCCTGAGCTCCGTACTCTGGAACTTGAATGAATTCTCGAAGGAAATTGATGACGGCTGTTGTTGGACTCCTTGCAATTTGGTGGTACGCTTGAGTAATGAACTGATTCAGTTTCTCAGCGCCAACTCCAAGTTGCTGGAACCAGCTGAAAGCGTTTCCAGGCCGATTTCTCTGTATGTCTTCAACGACGGCCTTTTGCATCTTCCCCCGAACGACGTCCTCGAAGCAAGGAGTTGTACTTCGGAGGCGACCAAACTCCACCAATAGCAAGTCCAGGTCAGAGTGTCTCTGAGCGTCCATCGATTCTTTCAAGGCGGTGGTCACGATTGATGTTGTTTCCGCCAAAACGTTGGTGGCATTTTCCCATTGATTATTGTCCTCGAACGTCAAAATTACGTCGTCGTTGGCGTAAGCAGCTTTGACATGCTCAACTCCGCATTGGATCAATCTGAAGGCTCTTCTGCATGACCCGCCGGTTCTGTTGAAGGCGGTGGACGAGTTTGTGGAAGTGCAGATGGGCTCCCGATCTGGTAGTGGTGTTGTAGTGTTAATTTTCAAATCGAGTACTTGACGAATCGAAGTGAAGACGGTCATGGGAACAGTGCACGAGTCAATAGGAGCAACTGTTGTTGTACTGTCCAGTGGACTCAAAGTGGCATCTACGAATTCAAAACTTGTGTAAAATACACGTCTATAATTCGAAAGAGAAAGTCGATAGCGGCCTAACCTGTGGAAGTGAGGTGAGTTTCAATCCGTTTTGTGGTGTAGTGTACAGAATCAAAATCAGCAAGAACTGTCGCTTTGCAGTCCATTTGTTGGGCGTGGGTGATGGCCACAGTAAAAGTCAGAATCCATAGACTTTTCTGCAAAATTTGGGACAATGGCACAATATATACAATAACCATTTACAATTAAAGTAGCCAGCTTTGGCGGGATTGCTTCCGTCTTACCATGATGAAGGCGTTTTGCCAAAAACTTGGCAAGCACATTGATATTTGGTCCAGCTCTTAGTATGTTCGATGTACACTATGAATCGTAAATCTTATTTCTAGTGATTCGACACTGGTCAAACCTTGATTTCAAATATACTGCTGAACAATTTCCACCCGCGCAGTGAACGCTGATGGTTCAGTTCAACACGAAAGCAGTTGCTCGACTGTAGAGTGAACATTGTTCGCCGACGAAAATAACATTTCTTTGCAGAATAAAATGTGCCCTTGTGAAAACTTTCTTTCATTTAAGCAGTGTTTTTAGATAGCGGTGTTGGCAATTCCACCGAAGCTTAGAGCAATCCACATCCAATGTCGCCGTATCTGGGGTGAGGGGGAATTAATCCAATTCATTCAGAAATAATGTTATCAAAGTGAATTCAAGCTCACAGTTCTCGAGAACTGCTACTCATTTGATAACCCCGACTTTCAGAAACAAGCGAGTGGCGAAGCGAATGAAAGTATCAGCAGAACTTTGTGAAGAATTATATTACGTGTTTACAAATCTTTGTGCAAAACTCTCACGTCAAACTCTTCCGAGAGTTCCGCCACTTAGAAGCTGGTTCTAACTTCTAACGTATCAGGTGATTAAAACAAGCATCAAAAGTATTGAAAGAGTTGAGAGGTTGAGACTGGCGAATTCGTTCAGCCTGTTTTTCTCCTGTTATCTCTACGACATTAAAACAGAGAAAAACAGTTGATGTTCCCCAGAATCGTTGCTAAAATGAGCTGAACCTTCCTCAACAGAAACCATTCATACTTTTCAAGCGCTTTTAGTTGTAGATGAACCAGTCGTGCTGCTTAGTTGATCGCTTATTCTTGAGTTGGGGACACAGCTGCTTTTAGTGAGTGAATACTTTGAAGTTGTTTCGAAACATATCCGTCATGAAATCGCAAACTTTTTCGACGCCCGTTTCATTATTGGTATGTCTTTTTCAGATTGTAGAATTTCGTGTATTTTTCAAGTCAATTGACTAAAACTTTTATAATTTGGCTTGTATTTAGGTTTTGGCTTTGGTAGCAGGACAGTTGCTGCTAAAAACAACGGCGCTGGACCCAATCACCCCCGAAAGCTCCAGTGGTAAGATGAAAGGTTGAAAAACTGCAGACACACCAAAATATTCCCTGGGTTTTAATTGAGTTACTTTTGTTATTTCCAGGGGCGTCTGAGACTGTGAATATGACGCTGGTGAGAGAGACACAAGCGTTGATAGCCGAAGGAGACAGAAACATTGAGCTGGACCCTAGAAAAAGAAATCTGACACTTCTTCTTGGCATTACTGGCTCTGGAAAGTCAACCATGGCCCAGCTCATCACCCGTGCGACTAACGGACTAGAAGCCTACAAGAAATCGGAAGACGCTGACACTCTGATAAGAGACACTGCCAAGAGAATCAGCCAGAGCAGCAACACGCTTAAGTCTCATACCCTTTTTCCTGAGCTTGTAACGGACGAGGAGACCCTGGAAGCCATGTACGACTGTCCTGGTTTTC
>JAQGBJ010000969.1:0-28664 GCA_034698345.1 Sphaeridia pumilis | reverse complement strand
ACACATGCTGACCCTTGCCCATATATAATAAACGTGTGCCTGTGGTGTTCCACATTTTTTATCAAAAATTTACACATACAACCTCAACAGGTCATACCACCAACAGGGAAAACTTTTTGCTTGTCCTGGCTTCCGCAAACTTTCCCTTTCGCAAAATGTGCACTGGGTCCGAGAATAAAATGCACACATTTTATTATTACAGTATGCAGTTAATGGTGCAGGAGGCGCATCGCGGGATTGATCATCATTCCAAGTGTCTTGATGTGCCGGGCTGAGAAAGAACAAAAATACCTTGTAGAAATATATAACTTGTCAAACGTGCAAGTCGCTGCTGGAGAATGTAATCTGTACCAAAAACGTTACACACCTGATCTCGAATCCAAAATCATAAAAAGATTACGAATGCATAGAAAAAACTTAGCAGGGAGTCCCCAAATCAAAACTTTTCTCCGTCCTGCTGTGACTCGGGCATGTTATCATGAGTATGCCAAGTGCATCTTGAAAAATTTACGCACATTTAACTAAAACAATGCATTCCACTGCATTTGTAATAGCATTACATTACACGACCAACAAAACAACTTGTCCAACAAATGGGACTTTTGATGTCAGGGGGAAGAGGTGACTCCAGTCCCAGTACCAATTGCTCACATGAGTTTCAGCCAGAAGTTGAACAAGCCCATAATATTTGCAGTCCTTGCAAAGCTTCGAGCATGAAATTCGCTCTCGAATTGAACTTTGAACCTGCCGATTCATAGCGCATCGCTTCACAGATGTTGCAAAGAAGTTGATCTAGCTGCGGAAAGCCGTTAATTGACATCTGGGCTCCAAGCCTACGACAGCATCAACATGTCTTGCATTAGTTTCCGTCTTAACCCTTCCCAGTGGGACTTCTCGGAGCAACTTATCAAAATCTGGAGATTTTCACAAAGTTCATCCATTACCTACACCCACAATTACTCTCCTATCAACCCCCTCCTGGATTCAAATTATCAGTCGAAACCATCGGTTTCGTGTATATGTATTCTTCAAGGTTAACTTGTTTCTAAATAACATCAACAGCAGCAGAAATTACATCCAACTTTCTTTCCAATTCCAGACTACATGCATTTCGAAGATCGTGTTGGTACAAGGAGCGAAACAGTTTTATCTCTTTGCAAATCTCTTACCGCAGCAGTTCACATGTCCCAAGAACTGGCAATTAACCAGCAAAAACTTTCACTCTTACTTTCTTCGCCAACTCAACTTTTCCCATCAAACTTGTATAGTCAAAAACAGAGCACTGGTGCAGCACCAAGAGTCATTAAGCAATTTTCTAGTCCAACGACTATCACGCTTGATTCTTGCTTGTAAAGCTCGAAAGGCTCTACACAGTACTAAAATTATCCAACATTTCTACCGCCGACTAAAACTGTCTGTAAGTTTACATATCATTCTTCAGGGTTTCACATGATTATTCTTCACCTCCATAACATTAACTTTAATGGTACCAGAAAGCCAGTGGCATCGAAGTCGTTTATGGACCGGTGCCGCCTTACTTAAGTATGTACTAGTAAAAGCTCTGTCGGATTGTATGCTTCATAGCAACGCAAACAATTTACAAAACCGACCTGAAACTTGGTAAAAATGATTCGGCATATACTGCAGTTATCATTTTGTGCACAAAAACTTGCACACTTAAATTTCCTAATGCTCTTGTTGCATGTCTTTGAAATTTTTCAAGGAACAAAAAGTTTGATGGCCTCTTAATATCCCCAGTCAGTCGGCTGGCTTTTCCAAAAATTTGTTCAAAGAAATATGTACATGAATTACATATCTGCGTAGCTTTTGACCACGGATTTACTCTTTTAGTCTAATAAGTTAGTAGATAGTGATAGATACATGTTTCCGAGTTCAAGTTGGCAAGAGTCATAGTTGGGTTGTTTGTAGGTTTTATCCTGTTTCCAGCAAACCATCATTATGAGTTATGGTCTTTGCGTGATCTTTTGCTTTTTTCCCAGCTCAACCAATAAGAAGTGAACATAAATAACCTCTCTTCCATTTTGAATATCAAAAACCAGACCTGTTTTTATATCATTCTTCGTCCCACCTGCACTTGCTCTCACTATGCATTTTATGTAGCTCTCGTTGTTGTTCTTTCTCCCTTGATTGCTCTCTCTCTCTCCCCTTTTTCTTTTCATCCACATTTATATTATATAGTCTCGAATGCCGTATGTAATCATATTGGAGTTTCCGTACCACCACCACGGCCTTTTGCCTTAAAAAATTAACCGACTCGGAGCACGCAAGTTTATACGATCAACGCTCACCTTTGCTTTCCTTTAGACGGATAAATAAGAACGAGTTGGGTAGTAGAGAGAGAGATAGAGACGGGACGAACGAGACTATAAAAACAACCTGGTCCCGAATTATAATGTAGTAACACACGCAACATTTATCAAAGTATAGCGATAACCTTTTCCCTCCTTCTACTGACTAACAACAATGGCTGGCTTTACTTCCTCTCTAAAATTCCGCTCCCTCTTTTATAGTTGTACACTTAAATGCTGTTTCCACATTTATTTTCTTCTTCCCTCACAAATGCTAGCAAGTTGAGCAAAAGAAGAAGGAGAGATGGAATTATTTTATATTAAACCGTAAAAGAAATTTCCCGTCTTGCAACTACACTTTCTCAAGTTGCATAACAATCTGAAGGATCCTATCGGCTGATATTCTTCAGAGGGTGAATAAGGCTTCTCCTGCAAAAGTTGCCGTAATGGCCAAAGAAAAAGTTATTCAGCAACAAGTCCAATGAATGAGCATATCACGACGAAACAAACTTGATGTATATCTCTCCGCCGAATGGCTAATAAGCTAAACTTGTCCAGAAGAGAGAAGAACCAAGTCCCAAGATCACGATTTGAATTTATATAATACTTTTAGATTACCTTTCTGCTTTTTGGTGTTGCGCTAGTGCATATAAGAAACCGGTCGGTCCATTTCGTATTGTCGACTTCTCGAAAATGCAACACGTCCACCCCATCACCATCTTTGTTGTGTGTCAAGCCCTGGGCGCTTTTCACATGTTGGTCAGGCTGGCATTTTTTAATGTTACTGACTCATTTCACCAATGCCACCGACACCTTTAAAAACACCAAGTTTTTGATTTTTCCAAATAGTTTTTATTCCACCTCCCGCATTTCGCGTTGTTATAGCCTAATAAATTGTAAACCTGCGTTGATTGAATTTCGGATTTCTTTCTGTTCCAGATAAATGCCTGGTAGTTGTCCTCCAGCGAGCCTTTCCTGAACCGGATGAAGTGCCACGCCACCACACCTGTGAGAGGAAGACTGCCCAGCCTTGATACTGACGACGGTTGCTTTGATTCCAGCTTTTGTTTTCAATTACCAAAGTCAAGAATCCGGGTGGATGATGCAGCTAAATTTTATTAGATCTTTCAAAGCATGTGTGTCGTGTATTGACGGGAGAAATGAATGATTGTTGTACGTATTTATTTATCCTCCGTATCTTGCGATACTAGTCAATGATAATGACTTTAAATTAAGACTTGCCCACCAAACTAGCATGCTTCATTACCCGATCTCAATGTCAACCGTTTCTAACGCGTTAAACGCTCCCTAGGAGAAGGCCTCGCGTGGAAAGACCGCACGGGATTATTGTTTGTGGCCTAATCACAATACACGAGTCGTCCTGAACAAGGGCCTAGGATAATCATCTTGTGACATATGTCGATACTTGCCAGATAAAACAATCTATTCATAAAAGCAACTGCCTGTAAGTAATATTACATTGTACATTGTACACACAAGGGACTCGCAAATTATCAGCTTTTGCGTCTATCAATCTCGACAGTGGTATGTAATGATTTGTTATAATGTCCGTATGTCTGATGCCAATCTGAGTTAGTTGAAGGTCTGTATGTATCATAAGGTATGCCATTTGGCGAAACTTCTTTTGAGGTTGTGCTAGGCCAGGACGACCGGTGTTGGCAGGGACGACAGAGCCGTCAAATGAGCATCAAGTTCGTTAAAGTAATTTTTTCCACAATATTTAATAATTAGCGGAATGAAAAGGCTTCTAAATTAGCTCATTTGACAAGTGATTAGCTTTGGACAAAAAAGCGACACGGTATGTACCCAACTTCCATTGTGTAATCAGTTGCCTGCCTTCTCCGACCATGCTGAGGGACCGTACACGAGATTATCCGAGATACACACAAGGTTTGCCCAAACTTGCATCATTATTGCCTCATCGAATGACTTGTCCCGAGCGAGATGATCGGTCGTGCCTCGCCATCAACCCTTGCTTTTCGATTCAATCCGGGACCATCAGCTTCATCAAACGTCTTTCATTTATAAACTCGTACCGGTAAAATGCAACGCTATCCTTGTCAGCCGGATCGAATTCTTTCCTACCGGATCATATCGCTTAATAGGTAAAGGATCCACCAAGTGGCTGAACAACGGTTCTTGTTTTTTCTTCAGCTTTACAACAATACTCGGGCCAATATATAATTGCCCTGACAAACGCTATTGTTTCATTTTCATAAATACCATTTTAGTAGCCGCTTTTGATTAACCGAATCTCAATGCCTTGCAAAATCATACATGATTTGTAGATAATAATACAACATCTTTTGGACCAGGCAAAAAGACAGGATACGGGGTAAGTCAAATTTAAAAATGCCAAATTTCCAGGTGTTTATATACTTGATACCTGAAAGTAGCTCCACCTTCTCGTTAAGTAATCAACATGGCATCCGGAGTAGGTTCTAAACAGGCTTGGACCCAAAGAGCCGCTTTGGACGCTAGATTCCATCTTCCAGATGAATCGCCGCAGGCTTTGTTTTTTATTCGCCATCACCATTTTATCCTGTCAAACGGACAGCCCAACTACGTCCGCAAGAAATGTTTCTTCCAGGAGCAAGAACCAAAAGTTTCAAACCTCTGTATCTGTACAACATTTTTTACGCCCATGCAAGCTCAAATCATTTCAAACGGGTTCAGCACCTATTTGAAACATGCCAGCAAAGTACTAGCTTGAGTGTTGCGGTCATGAATGTTTCATGTGTATTTACAAGATTCAAGCAACAATTTGTAGAATTCTCAAAGCAAAAGCAATACTTACGGCATAGACACATTGTGAACATGGAGTCGAAGAATGAATAGATGTTTTAAGAGTCTCTTATTTAAATTTCCTCTGCATTCTTTTCTTCCTGAATCGCTTTTGGCCATTTTCAACAGCTCCATAAAGTTGCGTCAAAAGAATCTCGGCCTTGCGTATTTCTTTATATGTGTCAAAGTTGCGTTCGCTTGCACAACAAGAAGAGCCAACACCACCAACACCAATCCTCACCGAAAGACTTCCCACTGTGAGCAAAAGCTTTTTAGATTCGTCATCTCGGAAGGATGCAGTTCCTTTTGCAACATGCAGCGTTGCCCCTTTTCTCGGCAGGAATCCTAATCCTCCAGAAAATCAATAATGTAAGAAAAGTTTGCCAAAAATTGCAGGTGGATCATCTTTGAAAATTCTAAAGAGCCTACAGAATCTTCTAGTATAGCATATAGCATGAGCAAAGAAAAAGCTTTTAGTATTATTCTTGCTTAAGTGAGAGTTAGCAGCGTAACCACAACAAACAAACTCACATGCACTTTCTTCCCCTTCTCGGAACGGATTTATTGATTGCGCAAGAAAATGTCTTCCTCCCCCATGTTCTTATGAGATTGAGCACATTCACGCAATGTATGTATCTAACATACAGACGCTTGCGCTTTCTTTACAAAAGCATGGCGGCAATACACTCGCTAGAATTTTATATTATACATAGCAAACTAGCTAAATTCTGGTCACCAAAACGCTTACAGTTTCAGGAATGTTCCCAAGGTTCTTTTCAAGGGTCCAATAATCATATTATCCACAAGAACCAAGGATCTTCTCAAGTAGATTTTATTTACGAGGAAATAAAGTATTTTTACCAAATGTATCATGACATGATAATGTAATATTTGGCAGGGTTTCAATAGACAAGTGTGTGTGGACCACCGCAGCATGTGGTCATCAATCCTCTCAGTTTCTGTGTTGCCCCGTTAACCACGTTGTTATATAGTCAGGCACACAAGATTTTCCCCAAATGCATTTAAGGCTCGTCTAACACAATTAAATAGCGACCGACAGCCAGCCAACAGGACTTGTTACAATTCCTGCGTGGTTCAGGAATGGGCTATAGAAAATCCTTTTTTCTTCAAATATTTTACCCTCTCTTATAGGAAATCTCATAAGGACCTTTACGGACTTGGTGGACACTGTGGACCGTGAGGATATCCCTTGGACCAAGTCGACCTTTTCAACAGACAAAAAGTCTGCCAGGTCGTTTTCTAAAAGCTGACACGCATCCAAATACCTGTGAGTGAGACGAACGTAAATCTCAAGAAACCAACAAAACATAATGCACCCGAAAATTCTAACGACGGAATATAAAGCTTATTGCTCAAACTCTTTACTTTCTGGTCGTTTACCACCATAGATCATTTCCAGACTTACTTTAGTTCTACAGTTTTCACAAAACTTTCAAGCCATACAGTAAAAATTAAGGGGCATAATATTTATTTACAGGTGAGAAATTAAGACATTTATCAATTAACCGAATGAGCTTGGATTGTTTCATTTTTTGGTTTCTGTATACTCTAGCATAAATAATGAATTCAAGAGCTTATAAAATACGCTTTGATCGATAAAAAACAGGAGATATTTGTTACTGATGCTTCAGATGGTCTAGAACGAGGAGGAGGGTCCGGGGTATTCATAAATATAAACTGGTATTATTTCTCCCGTTTTGTTTGCTTTTGACATGTCATTTTTCCATTTCCAACATAACAATGACTTCTAAATTTTTACCTCTTCACGCTCATCTTCATCATCGTCATCACGGGTCGGTACTACTATTCGGTCGTTTCCAAGCAACAACTATTAGTAATGGCATCAATTCCGAAGGTTTGTCCAGGAATCAACTTGGCCAGAGTCGTCCCTCGAAGGAAACAAATGTTCAAGACTCGACTAATGTTCTTCTTCCAGGTATTGCAAGTCCGGTGCAGTTAGTTTGTCCCAACAAGTTTCTAATGACAACAAAAGCCATGGGTCCCATTGTTTGCCTACAAACATTGTGCGCCTCATACAGGTCAGGTCATAAAGAGCATTGTGCCGCAGGAGAACCGATGGATTTTGCGGTCTCTATTGCGACACCGCTGGTGACAAATCATACAGCCAACGTAGCAAACAAACAACCTGATCGACTTCTCTACGAAGCCTTCCTTGAAGCTTCCACTATTAATTTAAGCGAATCTTGTCCACAGATAACTTTCAAACAGAAACACGACTGCGAAAAAGCTGTGATGTCACCCCACAGCCGGTCCGCAGCGCTCTTTCCTTTGTCACCTGTTGGCCTCTAGTGTGTGGCTCTCATGTCCTGCAGCGTTGTCGCTCTATGAGGTACTTGTTGGTCATTTTTGCATCTCTCGACACCAACAAGTCAAGGTTGAAAGGATTGTAACGAAACGCGGCGAATTTTTTCATTCACAAGACTTTTATGTTTGGTCATTTAAAATGTCACACGATGCTTACGTCGATGCAAGTGGCCTCCATCGAGAACAAGCTTCTCACAAAATTTTTACTACACTCACGTTTTTGCTTTGCGACTAATCCCGTAAACGGGAATATGGAATAAATTTATAACGTCGTCAAACAATAACGCTATCCTTCCCCCGCTTCATTCCATGGACCTTTCCAGCTTAAAATTTGTATTGTGTACTGTTTCCGACCGCCATAATAAAAGCGACTGCTGGACGACTCAAGAGATTTGTATGGGAGAAATGACTTTTACTTTGGCTTTTATTAATAAGCAGCCGCATGAACAGGAAGACGGTGTAATAAATAACGTATGTATGGAACTAATGGTTATATAAAATATAAACAACTATAAGTTGCACGCCGATCTATTTTAGTCAAGCAAGCTGGTTTCAAGACTCGCAAACACTTTTATTTGATAGCAGCTATATTAATGCCTTTGATACAAACATGTGCGATAGAATCAACTTTGTATAATAAATGAGAGACCCAAAAACAGGGTGAGAAAAATCGGAAATAGGTAATTTTCATCCGCGTTTCAAGCCCTTTCCCGAAAAGCTCCAACGGCACTTACCGCTTTTCCTTCTCTTCCTCTTGCTTTCACATCAGTTTCCGGTTTCCTTGGGGTCAAAAGTAGGAGACTTGCATTGCAAGTTAGGCTGGTGTGAGGGTTCTTTCTTTTTCAGGGTATGTGTACATACATTCTGCATATTCGAGCGAACTTTGAAAAATCTATCAAATATCATTTTTCATCTAGGCTTTTAGCAAAGTCCTCTCACTCATTTTCTACATTATTGTAAAGTGATTTGAAAGCCTAAAACAAAATCTCTGGGGAATGACTAATTTGTGTGAGAAAGAGTTGTAAAGTATACACCCGGTTAACACTGAGACTCAATATTATATAGTACTTAAGGTTGAATTATTCCTGAGGGACATATAAAATACAGGGGTTAACAGCTTGAAAGCAATATCAAACGAGATCATTTGTATCGAATTAAGACCGAGTTCTGGATGTTGATTCAATTACTGAGTAATTTTATTTTGAATGAAGAGAAACAGCTTATTGCATTGCGGCCACAACGGCCAGATTTAATTATTCTGCCATCTTCTATGTCATATAGTCAATACAAAAATGAACTTCTTTATCCATCATTGTCTCAAATCTTAGGTTTTCATTGCGTCAAAGTTTAAAAGTAACTAACAGTTAACAGTGGAAAAAACTCGAAGTCCAAGAGTGAAAGCACTAAAAACATTTGCGCATCCAATGTAAACTTTCCCTTCGACATGTGTACTTACAATAGGATTTTACCAGACCGCCTGTCCGTGTGAAACTGTTTTTGTATAAAGCCAGTTACAGGGAAATCACTTCCTGATGGTTTGAGCATAATTTGGTATGTATCCACCATCGCCTTCTGTTTGTAACAGGATAATAATAAAGTCGAGCTTCCTTCTGTGGGTGTAAAGAATGGGGCTGGATACTTACTACTATGGCGATTATAGAGAATTTACGGGGGTAGTAGAAAGTGTTGCCTAAAATATATTTATTTGCGTACCCTCTGGCAGAGGGCCGCTGCTCAACTAACTTACGGTCTGCAACATTTATCTCCATTACCAAAAGGGAATTGTCATTTAATCAAGGAAGCCAAGGAAGGAGAGAGGGGAGAAAGAATGAAAAGGATCCGGAAAATCTCATATTGTCACTTGGACCACCGTCCAACTCGCCCAAGAGCACCGGGTATTTGCATTTTATATTGTTTTCTCCCGGTCCCGCGCTATAGCCGACGTGTGGCCAATTTACACCAGTCACACAAGCTGGGCACACGACTTGCCGCCGGCCAAAGGCATTTAGCCTAAAATAACTACAAGCAAAATTGCGATTCCTTGATGCTCTTCAATTTAATGTCACTCTCGAAACAATGAGGTTTTTATGTTCTTGAAGCCCAAAGTCAATTCATCAAGTAAAATTATTCTTGTGGTGTGCCACAAGTCGCAGGACATTTAATGACATGATCAACTAACAGTGTAGTGGCTTAAGGCTCTACCAAGGCTCAGTCAGAATAAATTCAAAAAATGTATTGGCAAAATGAGGGGAAAGTCGCCAGGCTATGATGCAAGTGTTCTATCCGGTAAGAAAAGCGGTTCACTAAAACGTGGCAGCAACTGTGTATCAAAATAACGACAAAGAAGTTTGACATCCAACACGAATATTATTTGGGGCCGAATGAATTCTGAAGGCGATGCAGCGCCATCTGTGAGACAGTCCGGAGATGAAGGTAGATATATTTCGTTGAGAAGAAGAAATATTTTGTGGATTTTGTCGTTGATTCGAAACCGGTCAGTAAGGCTAAACGGCTGAAAGGTCAGTTAAATGTCAATTCGATTAATAAATAGCTATTAAAAACTGATCAAAAACTAACAAAATGAACACAAAGACGCAAAATGCTACCGGAAGTCGGAACAGAAAAATTTAAAGTTTTAATGCCAAAGAAAATGAAAGCAGAAACTGATTTTTGATTTTTGCACCAAGAACTGCAATTCGATTAAAGCTTTGAATGGAGGCGTGGAATCATCTTCTTTTACCTTTGCCTTTTGGCTTGCTGCCTTTGGGTTTTTTCTTCTTATAAAGGTTATGAGTCGTCTGGAAAAAATGTAACAAAATTAGTACACTTTTCAAGCTTGAAAAAAATGTGAAGACTTTATGAGCAATTTTTACCATGTATTGTCGCCACCAACGCTGAATCTTTTTGGCAGCGTTATGAACCCTTAAATTGTTTGCCTTTGCCATTCTCTCAGCCTGTTTTTCTTCTTCCCAAGGCGCTAGTTGGACCATACGTTCTTCAATCTAAACAAGAATTGGCTTAGAAATTATAGACGCCTCCTGATTAACCTGAGAACATCAATTTAACAAGACTAATACCGTATTGTGAAGGCCTTCCATCATGGATTGCTGTTCTCGAATAAGATCATTCTGCTCTCGTATTTGCCTTTCAATAATTTCAAGGTCTTCGTCCATCTTGTTCTTCCAATGCAATATATTGGCTTGAATTTCTTCAAAGTTGAGCAAGTACCAAGCTTCAATGTTTTGATGTGCCAATTTATCTCGGGTCATGTCAACTTCCAAGGCTTTGATACGCAATTTTGCCAAATCTGTTTGATGGCTCAGTTCGTTATAGTTGAACTCATTGCGAGCCTCGTACCAGGATCTTGTATAACGAGCGTCTTGTTTTCCTTGTTCTTTGGCTTCGTGTAATTGATCTTTGAGGTGGTTGATCATTTCCAGCCGTTTGTCTTCTTCTTGTTTGCTATCTTTCTGAAAGGCTGTAATCTTGTTGCGCATTGCACTAACTGCAAATAAGGCATTTTTCTCTCTTTGAAGCAGTGTAATTTCTTCATTCCGTCTCCCGCTTTCTCTTGCAACATTCTCGATCAGAGTATTAAACGTCCGAAATTGATCAATTTCCTCCTTTGTGAGCCGAACCAGTTCTTGCAAAAATGCTCTGTCTTTTTGAAGCTTTGTAGCTTGTCTTTCTTCTCTGCGGGAAGCATTAGAATTATTTACAATTGGATCAGATCCATCCCATGTACTTGTCAAACACAAAATAAGAAGAATTTTTCTTTACCGAGTCCCGATCTGAGTTTCGTCAATTACAAACGGGTTTTTGAAATTCTTCAGTCTTGGCATGTATTCCACCTCCTTTTCATCGACTTCTTGCGAGAACCTTGAATTCCATCGCAGTTTCACAAAGTTATGTAACCGATCGTGATATGATTGTTTCAAAGAAAACAAGCCATCATCTTACCGTTCATCGTAGGTTAAAAAATCTAATTTTTCCGGCTGCATGAGAATCCCTGGAAATGAACTGCCTAAAATTTCCAGCTGTAGGTACATTTCTTCAAGGATGCTCGATAAAGCCAGGCTTTCAAACACTGTTAACTGTGTCGGTTCCATGAATCGTGCACCTCCTGTCATTGAAAAGCAAAATCAAATTTTTCTGAAAATTGAACCGTACAAGTTCTGAAAACGATACTCACCAGATGATTTTCTTGATTCTCGGGCAGTAGTGGAAACCAACGAAGACCGCAACCGGTCAAAAGCTTCTTCTTCATTCTCAAACTCGCCAGCGAGCTCCAGCTCGATAATATCCGTTAGTTCTGTTGTAGAGCAAATCGAACAATGTTAAACGAATATATTTGTAATTTTGTTAAACAGTAAACTGACCCATTGAATGATGTGAATATTCTTCTTCGGAAAGATCGTCAACTTCGGAGGTATGGTTTCGATGGCTTGAATCGCTACCAACGGAACTTTTTGAACTTTGTTCTCTTGAACTTGGAATTTCTTGTTCTGTATTTTCATGTTCATTTTCCTCCTGATCGTCTGGATCAAGGTTCAAGTCGGTTTCAGATCCCGTAGATTTTCTGATAATGTCGACTACATCCTTGCGTATTTCACCTGCGCTTTTTCTGAGTTTACCTTAAAAGTAAAGACACTGAATTAGAAATATTTATTTAAAAAATAGAAGATGACCTTTATTTTTGGGCTAACCTTTGCTATTAGACGGTGAGTTTACTGAAGAAGCACTTGAAAGCCGACTTTGCTTTGAGATGGATTTACGAGAATTGTCTGAATTTCTATGAACTTTGTCTTCAGATTGTTTCCTGGAGTAGACAGTTTCAAATTCTTCAACTTCAGATTCTTCAAGCCCTGCTGTGGTTGATCTTGTTTCAAGTTCTTCAGATTTTGTGGCCATTGTTGAAGCTGTTTTTCAGAATCTCCATGAACAGATGAAGCATGTAATGTTAGGAATAGGGAAGCGGAAGTGAACTGACTTTTGCCCACTGTGCTGTAAAACTGTTTGGTCAATAATGCCCAAACAATTGATGAAGGGGCAATCTTACGAAAATTGGGATGAAAATGAGAAATTCACTTGAATGTTTGTTTATTTTTCATGTCGAAAAGTTCCGGAATTAATCGAACTGATTTTTCGACATTACGCGCTTAATTCTTGCTAAAATGTAAACAAAACATAACGTTGGAATTGTGTTGTTTACATGATAACCACAGATGAACCACAAGGGTTGTGCACGACATCTAACGGGGCTTTGCGAACATAGGTGAATGATATACAGCTGTGCGCCATCTCTGCGTGGCACAACGTACAATCTCCACACAGTCTCGCTCGTACAGCATGCAGCAAGATTGAATTGAACATTTTACATGCGGCAGTCAACAGTTGGAGGTTTGCTTGGATTCAAGTGAGTTTAACTTGTTAAATTTGAAGGTAATTTTGATTATTCTCAGCAGATTTTGAAAATAAATTGTTGATTCAAGTGAAGTTGCATGTGAATTCCGTGTTATTGTTGTGCAGTGAGTAAAATTTTGTGATATTTTTTGCAGAAATGGCAGATACCGCGAAAAAGGCCGCACCGGCTAAGGCTGCTCCCAAGACAGCGGCCAAGAAGCCCGTAGTTAAGAAGGACAAAAAGGTCAAGAAGGAAGCCAAGCCCGCACCACCTCGTCCATCTTACAAGCCCGGACGTCTTTATGCTAAAGCAGTTTTCACCGGATACAAGCGTGGCTTGAGGAACCAGAGAGAAAACACCGCTTTACTTAAGGTTGAAGGATGTAAGAATGCCGATGACGCCAAGTTCTACGTCGGAAAGCGGGCTGCCTACGTCTACAGGGTGAGTTGGCCCGGATTACATTGATATTCAACACTTGTGGACAAATAGAAGAGTGTAAACTGCGGAATTGTGTTTCTAATGGAATCTTTGTTGTATTTGCAGGCTAAGGTCAAGCGGTCCACTCCCGGCTCCGATAAATCTAAATCCAATACCCGCGTAATCTTCGGAAAGGTGACAAGGACACATGGCTGCTCGGGATCTGTTCGAGCCAAGTTCCGCTCCAACTTACCTGGACAAGCTATGGGAAAGAGAGTCAGAATTGTAAGTTCCGTATGATCTAGGAATTTTGTTGATAATGCCGTGATGCTGGGATGCGCAACTTACAGTGCTAATTCAATTTTGCTTTTTTGTTTCAGATGCTCTACCCCTCCAGAGTATAAGTTTTGAAATTTGACTGTATGTCGATTTACATCAATAAACCTTTTTCTCAGATAACGTCTGTTTAATCAAAGTTCTTTGTGTGACTAGAATACTGGATTTTAACTTCGTTATTGTGCAGACTTTTTTTCTGACATGCTAGGCTTTGAAGGTACCAGATCTTCTATACTTCTAATTGCAGAATCGGGATCATTCTTATGAACTAAGAAATGCCCTTGTAGTGTCGCCGGGCTGAGTGGCATGCCCAGTTGGAAAGCGGCATTGGCGAAGTTCTCTGCTTCACTTAGGCTAGCTTCAGGGTAGAAGTTTCTGAACATTTGGACAACTTGATTAGGCTCGCAGTAAGTTATTAAAGCTTGGAAATCCACACGACCAGGACGAATCAATGCAGGGTCCAACCTATACAAATGAAATGAGCATCATCACAGTACATAACTAACAGTAGTCTGTAATAATGACACTTTTACTTTACCTCTCCTTGTAATTAGTCGTCATGAACAATATTCTTGCTTCGGATGAAGCTACGCCATCGAGACAATTTAGGAACCCACTGAGAGTGACCCTGTTGAGGCCTTCATACGCGGTTTTCACTGTAAAAGGAGAATTGCACATTTAAATTTTCAAAAAACTTGGGCAAAGGTAGGCATGATAGGCCAGTTCACAGGTGCATACTTTTTGGTGAATCCTCTCGAGAGACAAAGGCTGCATCAACATCCTCTAGAAGCAGCAATGACTGCTGCGGGGCAACCGACAGCAAATGGTTAAGTCTGTCATCAGTAAGACTACGATCCGACAAGTTCAATACGCATATGCCCATATCTAAATGACCCGCTAGGGCTGTAATAAACGAAGACTTCCCGCATCCTGGAGGCCCATATAACAAATATCCCCTCCGATAGGGTATACCTGCAAGATGACAGGAGATAAATGTAGGTCGTAATTGTTTCAACTTTTCATAAAGAATTTGTTTTTAGCTTCTGTATTTACCTCTGTCAGCGTACCACTTGGGATTATTCAGAAAATCTTGAACATCCCTGCTAATTCTATCCGCCAGCCCAGAGCCTAGAACTACAGATTTCAAGGGTCTTTTGTTCTTAGCATGGCCAAACTGAGTCCAATCGGTACCTCGAGCGGTATACGTTATAGTTTTTCCTTCAAACTGTTTCATAGCAAGGACCTTGGCTGTAACATAATGGCAAATGTATGATTAATGACTAATCGCTGAATCTTTACACGACAATGCTCAAACTTCCGATTACCTTCATCTAGCATGTCGTAAAATATTTGTCGATTTCTACCGAATGCGGTAAACTGGACGGTTTCCCAAGGAATGCCCATGTGCAAGTCCAATGTATGTTGTTCCCTTCTTCTTTCCACACGAATCCAGTTTCCTTTATGCCTGAAATGGTATAAGAAATCATTCAATATTTTGAAACTGCAACAACGATTGCTTATGAGCATTTCTTTGTACTCACCGAAAGAAGTGGGTTCCCACACTTGGAACAAACGAAAACTTGGTTAGAACTTTTCCAGTCTCCTTTTGCTCGTGACTTGTCTCGACCGACAAATGTTGAGTCTCTTTAGCTCCACGTTTCGTCAACCAGTTAAGGACCCACGAATAACTCTTGTCTCGGCAAGGAATCTCCAACGTCACCATGTAATGTCTTCTGAAGTAGATCATGCCAAACTGGAATGTTCCAAGTATTAGTTACCATTGCTTCCAAACAGAATTATGAACTTGCATCGTTACCTGTGACAATCGTCGTAAAAGTGCTGCACCAGCTCCAACCCCGAAGAGTCCGAAACCGGCACCGAAGTAAGGATTATCGCTAAGTTTCGCGACAAACTCCATTGTGCCTAAGTTCAACCAAATCAGTTGTACTTCAAACTGTCAAATTTCCACTGCTCTGGGCTAGCTGGACGATGATACATGTATCCATATCAAGCCCTTCTTTCAACTTCAAAATCGATGTTTTAACCTCGGCGTTTTCAGGAGCCTCGAATACGCGTATTAAACTTTTCACTTCAAAACAAAAACATGTGAGCTTTTTACATACATGTGCTTCGCGCGATGGCTAAACCAGAAAAGTTCAACCCACGCGATCGTCGCTCACATGTTTCAGCACAGAATACAAAAATAACCAAAACAAATGTGATTCAGGAAATGTTTTCAGGAAATCACTCAATATTTTCCCAATCATAAAAATCAATCAAGCCAAATTAAAATACCAGTATCTGAAATATAGAGATCACTATATAAAGGACTAACCTGCAGTTTGGGAACTCGAAAACTGACAGAATCAAGAATCCATTTGACTCTATGCTGACGGAATCGCTGCAGTAAATTTCGCAATGGCGAATCGACGATCGTTCAAACCACCAGAATGGAAGTTCGACTGTAAGTTCATGAATCTTTGGTAGACATTTAGCATGAACGTCCTTTATAGTGTGCCGGATGCTGGCTGACCTCGAATGTTTGTATTTGACAGCCAAAGACCCGTGGGACCCAGAAACGATAATGATAGTCCCTCATGAAGCTTCACAGTCATTATTGCCAGAGTTTGCCGCCATCTACGGAATCCGGTCGTTTTTGAAGTTGTCTAACTTGACATACAAAGAGGTCGAGCGGTATAACGCCTCAGCTATTAGTCCCAACGGTAATGATTACATGAAATCGAAATTACTTGTTCTTCTGGCTGAATTGATGAAATCTAAACCCCTTCTTAATTCTTATTTGCAGCAAAACTGCCAGTGCTGAAATGTGGAGAGTACGTTGTTTCGGAAATTGATGGCGTTGTTCAGCTTGCTGCGTCCAAAGGACACAGTTTAACCAAAGACATGCGTGGTTCTCAGAAGGCAGATATTCGAGCTTGCATGTCACTTGTTAAAAACGTCCTAGGGAATGCCATGTTATATTATTGTTGGATTGATGCAGAAGTGTACGAGAAGTACACTAAACCGAAAGTAGCTTCTCCGTATAGTTTTCCCTTGAGCTCAATCTTGCCTTGGGTATTCCGAAGGAAAGCTAAGGAAGACTTAGGAGCACTACAATGGGCTCAGAAAGACATTAGTGCAGTACATGCCGATGTAGAGACCTGTTTGTTAACCCTAAGCAACATTTTGAAAGAGGATTTGTATTTCTACGGGGATCAACCTACGGAGTTAGATTCTTTGGTTGCTGGGTTTCTGTATGCTATGATCACAACAAAACTTCCCCTTCCGGATAGATTGCAGTTGGGAAATTCTGTTAGAAGATTCAGGAATCTTTTAAACCTGTTAGAACGTTTGGAACATACTTTGGGAAAGCCTAGACTGGAGGAGGCATAACGAGTATTAATAGACGTGACAGTCCACAGTCGGTCCGCAGTTTCATAATCTTGCAAGCAAGCTTTAGGTGCAATAGGCGATTTAGGTTCACTTCAATTGCTAATGGGAAGGAAAAAATTTCACTCCATACACGAGGAGTCACTTTCATCAACAATTATACCATAGTAGAAAATAGACAACATTCAAACGATTAAATCAAGTATTAATGAATCACAAAGTACCATTTGAAACAAAACCATTTCTCACTCGCATTTCTCAAAAGCTATCAATGCATGGATCCTGGTGGATACAAAACTATTCAAACTTTATACCCATTCTCACATTAACTAGCTTCAAAACCATCACCATTCATCCCTGACTTCCGAGTTATCTGTGTTCCGAAGCCAGCTGTAGAACACAAACGGCTGAAACACCATAATCTGATATAATGAAACTGTTGCTTATCTCAGCTCTTCTTACTTATTACGTAATATTTAGTGCTTCTGCTTTTCTAGCCTAAAAACCGCCTATCGTATCGTCCGAGTCATCAGGGTGTTTCCTTTTGACGCCAACTGTAATAGTAGACGATGATGGCACAGTTATAGAAGGAAGAGACGGTGCCACACTAGTGGTTGCACTCGCTGTCGGTGTTCCTGCCATAGGACGGGGTGGGATGTTCGTCGGCGCTTTAAACACCGGATTGGATGACCTTCCAGAGCTTGAAGCTTGTGATGACGAACTAGCGATTGCTCGTTTGTAGAACTGCAGTTTGTAATTGGGTTGAGTGAGACAAAAACGGTCAGGCGGTAGTCGCAAGCCTGTCGATGCTTTCAACAGGGGAAGAGGAGTACTGTTCTTCTGTTTAGCCATTTCAAGAAGCATCTGAAACGAGAAATACAGCAGGGCTTACAATACAATTTTGATTTTGCTGCTCGTAGGGTTGTGTAAGGAATTCGATTCCAGTAGATTTTATTAGGCTCTTTTGGACAACCTTTGGCCTTTATTTCTTGCCCGAGCCTTGCGCCTATTTTTACTTTCCACTTACCTCACGAGGTGGAACAGTGCAGTATGACTTGTCTGCAACCATCTTGATAGCCAGTTTAACATCATCAGCGTCTATGTTCTTCTTTTTTGCATACGACGAATATACTCGAGCTTCTTCAACAACTTGAGTTACATAACCTGGAAGTTGAAACATATTTAGAACATTAGCCCGGGGAATCGAACTTCTGAATTTTAGCTACTATTTCCTTACGATAAACGAATTCCAACATCTGATTCACAACTCGAGGTTCGTAACATGATACTCCCATTTCCTTTAGAAGGTTCTGAATCACGAGAACATCTCTCGGTAGTTGTTTATTCTGATGTGACGCCATTTTGTCCTTATTTTATAATTTCGGACTATTCCGATCTCTACTGGGAGACGGAATACTGTTTGTTTTTATGGATAAGTTGAAGTCAAATCGCCAATTTTAAAATAAAAACTGCACAATGTGTTTGGCAACAAAATCGCCAGTATCAGTTCAATATCACATCATTTCATAAAATTTTCGGAAATTCACAACTGGACCTTTTATTACCTAAAACACTAAGAAGCAGTCACTGATATTGTTTTTCTTGCATCGCGCCGCGTCAAACAAATTCAAAAATCCCGGCGAATATTCGCGGTATTTAGCTTCGCTCCGAATTCAGTGTTGCATAAAAACTGACTGAATAAATCTTAAATCATTTTATTACGTACATGTAATAAAACACATGAATAGGTGGTATAGGTTGTGATACATTTTGTCTGAATTAAAAATAACGAACGGAAACAAATTGTCCGTATCAGTAACAGTTTATTCTGATTGCGGATGTCAACAGTATAGCGTACTGTAACAATTGCACTACATTTGAACATGCTTGCAATGTACATCAGTAACGGTCGGTTGCGAAATATCCGCAAAAGTTATCAAAACAATCATGAAACGTTAAATGTTCAATAATGGCATGCAAACTATGAAATGCAAAAGGTACTTTGTACACAACACTCATGAAAATTCTACAGCAGTTTTCCTAACACTAACTAATGACAGCAATATCAACTTAAAAATCACACTTAGGATAGTCATAGTCATGATGCGTTCGAGATCGTTCGCAAAATCATTCCAAGAAAATCAGTCTTCTGATTGAGGCGGTCAGAGTCGAAACAGCGGTTTTCAGACAGATTTTGAGAAACACGGTAAACAGGAGCTAATGTGAAAGCCACAAGTGGAATGAATACTGAATCACTCGATTGTTATACAATCTCTGCTTGAAACTCTCACTGGTTTATCTCTAGCCCTGGAACCATTAGACTTCGGACTGACAGGTTGCTTGTTCTTGTCGTAACCAACAAATCCAGCATGTTTCCCACGGTAAAACCTTTGGAAGCCTTCATTTGCACGTGAGGATGTTCGGTCTGGACTTCTGCTGGACCGATTTTGACCAATACGGTGCCGATTATACTTATTACCACCGAAACGGTTTCGGGAATTCGTTGGAGACCTTGATCTAGATCTGGAATCACTGCGAGATCTACGACTTGATTTAGACCGGCTAGACGAGCGTGATCTGCTTCTGGAGTATGACCTTCTTCGATTTCTTCTCGATCCTGAAGAACTTCGCCGCCTGGGGTACTTCCTGCTTTTACTGCTAGACCGGGATCTTGATCTTGAACGACCATTAGATCTATGAACCAACAACAGATTTAGTAGCGCAAAACTGTTACATTTTTATCGATGGATCATCTGAAGCACTTACCTAGGAATTTTAGAGGGCGGAGCAACATCTCCTGCCGGTTGTCCTCGTAAAGCACTAGCAAACGGCAGCTGGCGTTCCGGGACGCTTGCGGTTGCTGATAGAGTAGCAAATCGAGGAGGCGGAGGGGGCACGAGGTTTTTGGACGCACCCCTTGCGGACACAAAAGAATCATCACCTGGTGGATAAATCGGAGACCCTTCTTCTTCGGACTGCTCGCCAAATGTTTTCCACTTGGATTTTACAGGTACTGGCTTTGGAACATCTTCCTTCTGAACACCTGGGTAAGGACGACTATTCCCACTATCCATTGTATTTGAGCTCAAGGGACGATTATTTTTTAATGAGTCATTTGATATCGTCCTTGTGCTGCAAAAATTAAGCCTTGTTAAGCATTTCGACATGCAGCCAGCACGAGCAGCCAGCCGTCATGAACCTTACATGCATGAAAGTGACGTCTTCGGTGACACCAGCGTTTGAGCGCCTACATTAGGCACACGAACACGCAAATCTTCTTTCCTTGGTGCGTACAAGGCATCGAGATCTTCTGCAGTTTTCTCATGTTCGTTTCTCACAAACTTAGCAGCAAGCTCAGTTTCCAACTGATAAAATTCAACATCAATGACATCAGGATTTTCGGAAGCAGAGGATTCAGAAGACTCGTGCCGCCGTTTATGCCTGTCTTTCGATTTGTGGCGCTTTCTGATTTCGACTTCCCTGGTTTGTTCACGACGTGAATCTGTTAGAATCAGGTGAATGGATTGTAAATTAGGGTTAGTGCTTATATGAGAACAGTAGGACTTAATCTGAACAACGCTTTACCATCTTGATCCCTTAACGAGCTCCTTCCTGAATGCTTCTCAACTTCATAGCTACGCTTCTTGGGTTCCGGGCTGACAGATTCTCGTCGGCTTCGGTGTTCTTTCTTCTTCTTCTTTTTAGACTTTTTCTTTTTCTTGTCTCTACTGGCTTGAGAATCTGAATCGTTTTCTTCCGCCTTCTGCTTTGCAGTACTACCACGGCCGTTATTCTCTGTGGAATCCATTTTGCTATTGCTCCTTTGTATTTCTTGGGAAATTTTCTCTTTCAGCTTGTCCCGGAAACGCAGAATCTTATCAACCATGGGAGTACTCATTTTTGAAGTCCCTTTCTTCAGCAGACTGTCAACAATGTCATGAATTTTCAGGAGGATAAGGCTCGAGTCTTTACTATCAGTAGTTAGTGATATTAATTGTTCAAAACAATCTGTCGCCTCATCCAGGTTATTCGACTTCACATGCCTAAAGACCAAATGAAAGGTACACATTAGAGACTAATTTCCGAGGTTGTCTATTGCAATTTGCAAGCCATGAACTTACTCATCCGAGAGTGTAAAAAGGACTTCTGCCAAATACTTGCGCCCATTCACATGCATTGGATTTATCTTCAAGGCTGTCTCAAGATCCTGTTTGCTTTTCGCAAAGTTGCCGCTGTTAGCGAACCTAAAAGTTTAACATAATTTCATTTGTGTTCCTTCTCTTTCCGATTAATTTTAAGCAGTTGAACCGCAAATTAACTTACATGGCACCTCGAGCTACCAAAGCGTCAACGTTTCCGGGATCTGTTACTAAAGCTTTATTGAGGCACTGGAAAGCCTCAACTCCCTTATCTTGCTTGAAGTAACGTACACCTTCAGAAACAAACTGGTTAGCAGATTTTGTGTTTTGAGTCTCCTTTAGCGATTTTGCAAGCTGGCTCACAGAAAACGGATGGCTGCAAACAAAATCCCAAACTATATTGTAACCACAAAACTTCGCATAACTAGTGATTCTTTCGTTATGAAATCTTGGCTACCTCAGTCCTTGCATAAGGGTTTGCTGACTCATGTCTAAGCCTTGCGTGCAGGCTATGCTTGGAATACAATTTGGATTACGGAATCCGGGACTTTGTTCCAACAATTGGTGGAACCTGAGTTGCCTGAAATCTCTTCTCTCTGTTACTAGGATCCTGTAACTCAATTTTGGAATAATGAATCATGTCATTGCCACAGGCAAAATCAAGCGTTCATCTGTCACATACTTGTACTGCAACGGGAATTGATTCTCATCGATGAGCCCAAGAAGATATTCCGTTCGCAGCTCTGTTGGCATGACTATCCCTTTTGTGCCAAGTAGAATTTTCTGACTTTGACGCTGGATGTCAAGCAACTCACATCGCAAAAAATCTCGAGGATCATTGTCAATATCGATGCGGGACTTCGGATCAAGTTGTTGGTACGGAATGAAACCATTTATATTCAGGTCATCCAATACTCCTCGTTTTTCGCCATCAAAGCACAAAAGTTTAACGTCCAAGCCGTATTCGTTCTTGTCTTTGTACTCCACGATTACAACATCCCCATATTGCGCAGTCTACAAAACAGTGAATAATTACATCAACCTCCTGCTAAACAGCATGATAAACGTGTTATAAATTCAAGCATACTTCGTAAAAATTTGTGAGTCTTTCGTTTCTTTCATCGTACAAGTAGGTATCCAACGGAGGAACAACTGCATATCGACCTGCAAAACAAAGACAGAATTTTTCAGTTTCCTGATCGCGACAAAAATTTCATCTCGATTTATTACCAGCATTACCTTCATTTTGAATTTCTTCTTCCCTCGATTCCAACAACGGCGTGTCATCATTATTCAACGGTTTAAGCATCACTGCCTTCTTTTTAGATTTTGCTAGGGCCAGCTTAGCCAGGTATTTATCTTTCAAAGACCTGAAAATGGAGACCAGTCAGTTCACATTATATCTAGATATCCAGCATTTTTTAAGCGAATACTCAATTTGAAGCTTACGTGCCACTACGGTGGGTTAGTAAATTTTGTGCACTGTACGTTTCCCATGATGACATGGGCTTCTGAGCACCGCTTGCTCCAATAGTCGAATAAGTGCTTGCTATTGGAGATGACTGAAGATTGACTGGTGGCATAGACATGAATGCCGGACTGACCCCAGACATGTAACTACGGCTCGGTGAAGCAGAACTTGCTGGCTGCCTACTCAGTTTTAGCAATCTCGGATCTACCAGCGATCCGTCTTCGCTAAAAACATTGCTACTGGAACTACTGGAATATTTGCTCGGTGGCACCATCTCTTCGGAATCGTAGGATCGTGAGGATGTGTTTTTGAGAATGCTTCGCGGTCTCACCGCATCAGGATTTGTGCTTGTAGGGAACATATTGATGACTTAACAGAATCTGGAATACATCAAAAACGTTAGCATCAATCAACATTTGTCGTGATTACTTGAACTAAACCGTACTTACTTGTCAACGTTTTCACGAACGTATCAATGAAAATCTCCGATGATGTACTTTCCGGCTGTCATCTTCCTCCACACTATTCGCGTGCTTCAGCTGTCTACAAACCCTAATATCTGTCCGGGCTAAATCTACAAATCTAAAGAACTATTCATTCTCATCGGCTATTATAAGTACTAAGAAAAGTGAAATTTTGGCACAGGACTGATTGACTCTCTCAAGTCTTGACAATCCTCAATTACAATAAAAATGTAACAGCGAAGCCACTTTCAAGGTCAATTTGTTACAATGAAGATAATTATAAATTCACTTGCACATCGCACCGAATAACAACACGTTCTTCCCTAGTCAAATGCATTCAACAACATTGAAGTCGGAGCAAGTTCGCGAGATCTGCTGTGGAAGCATACGGGGAGCATCCACAAAAAATTAGCCGCTATGCACATGGGCCATCTTTCGAATTTAATCGTTGCATGGCTTGGATCAGCTGACCTCGTATACGGATAGTCCTCCAGCTCCCGTTTCGGAAGCTCCACTTCCACGTTCTGAAATCTCTTCTAGATTTTGGATTCCAGATTCCGAATAACGTGTTGTTCAAAAATTAACTTCTCCACAATATCTAGAGCTAATATCGCAATTTCAAAGATTTCTTGTCATACTAAAACTACATTGTATGTATACACGAATCGGAATACCCCAAGCTCGTAACCCCAAGCGTCATTCAAGCACAAGTAGTTACGTTTTTAGTATAATTTCACTTCGCAGATAACTTTTTTCCAATGAGCTTTCTTGCCTACTGAAAAACAACGGCACCTTTCATCAAAGTTCTACGAAAACAATGAAAGCCAAAAAAGCTGCTTCTACAATAATTTTTTTGTCTTTTGCGTGTAATCATGGGATAAAAATCCAAGAGAAAATAGCTACGAGAAATTTTGATAACCTTCCTGGAAAACCAGCTCCAGTCAGTGAATTCTGGCAGCTAATTTAAGAAACTTTTGATTATTTGCAGTCTGCCTAAATTCTTCTCAAACAAGCAGGTAGTAAAAACAGTCAACAGTTATTAAAGATCCACATTATGCCAATGGTTTAAGCGCTGTAACTTAAACGTCAGAAATGCCATGTCTCTGGACAAGCCAACTTGTAATTCACGTTCAGATGAATGCCAGCAATTCTCTGACAACATGGAGGAGCTACATATTGAAACAGACCTGTGTAATCTGTCCAAGTCCCCCTTTGGAACCCAAACCAACAAGATCAGACCAGGATTTAAAGGCGTTGCAACAATGAAGATTAACGGAGAAGAAACCGTGACCGTTTCCAACTTCACCTGAACCTACATCATCAGCAGTTGGAAGTTGAGTTCAAATTCCCCTTTTCAAAAGATTTTAAATTGCCAAATCAAAGTGTACTTTGGGTGCCCTTCCACAAGTCTCCTCTACCTGCCACTTGAGCTTCTTCTCCGACATTACGGAACGACCCCACATATATGCCCGTATCAAACCCGGTTCGGCGGGTAAAACGATGTTGTCTATACGAAGAAGGGATCCCTTGAAAATTTATGCTTCTTCTTTCTCCCCCAACCGGGAATCCGTTGATGGTACAAAGAAAGTGCTGCTGGTAAAAGAAAAGTCAGCAAAGAATGCAGTAAGTAATATGTTCTGATCGAGGGTTAAATACCCGTCATTTTGCTTGTTTCAGGCTGTACCTACTTGGTCGGTGGTGGCCCTTGAAGAAGGGTGACGACGTCGAGGGAGCCATTTCTTTACCTGGCTCACTATATCTACCTGTGAATGAAGGACGGCGACAACTTCTTTGGAATTTCTGTGGGAACCCTACGGCGTGAAAAGAGTCAACGATGATATTCCCCCGTTGGTATATATCATGACATGACCTCAGTCAGATTCTTCGGAGAATGTTTTCAGATCCTTGTCAAGTCCCCTTCTTTGGTGCCCGGGTCCCACCAATTTAGTATGGAAATGGATCAGAAGCAAAAAATGATTAGCTTTTCTTTCTTTCATGTATTTCTCAAAGTAGAATAATGTTGGTATTGTGTTGAGGCTCATAGACCCTTGTTGATTCTTTTCAAAAACTGTTGCAGTTTCGGATATCCCCGACACATTCTCACGTGAATCTTGACATGGTTTTTCTCACCGATTCGGAACATTTGGAGGTTTGGCGTAAAGTGGCTGCAAGAATGGTCATCTTTTAGCTGTTTAGCTCTCCGTTTCAGAAACATGTCTTCAGGTCAGTCGATATCAGAAAGGTACATGTATTTCGATGCAAATACTCTTATGCAATATTGCGGATTGCGGATTGCTGATACACGTATCTTACATCTGTGCACTTTTGATGTCAGGTAGTTTATAATTGAAGAATGAATGAGACCAGTATGTTTGTATACTCATTTTTACAGGGCTTTTACAAGATAACAACAGCATTGTATACTGATAAGCGATATAAATATCCGCTTTTCAGAACACACTCCAGCGCTCTATGCTTCAAATAGAGAAAGTCTTTTAGCGCCAAGTGTTTGAATTGCTGAGAGCCAATGAGAGAGCAGAAAAGTGTAAATCCAGGGAGAGGAGAGCCAATGAGAAGAGGGGATTTGGGAAGGCGGCACAAATGCCAGATGAGACCGTTGGAAGACTTGTTATCAACAACAGTCAACTGACAAACAGGACGGCTGTTAAATTGACGGTTGGTCCAGCATTCCAGGTTCAACTGTGGGACGGTGAGGACGTGACTTCGAGCAAGCTTTAGTTTTTAAAGGCAGGTTTCAACTTGTATCAACTTTAAATACCAGTTTAGAATCACTACGTACTTAAGTCGTCTTTGCAAATATCCCTTGAATGCTCAGAGAAACAGGAACAAAGTTTCAGTCGTGAATTCGTGTTTTGTGGTAAAAGCCGACCGTTACATTCGAAATTCCTCGTTTGCCGACCGTCCACTCTTTGAGGTAATGTTGTTTAAGTTTAATTTAGCGCTATTTATGTGCTGAAGTGTTCTAAGGGTTAAAGAGAGAGCTTTAAGGCTTTTTACATTAACTGTATATGAAGCTAGTTTGAGGGCTATTGTGGTTCAGTATTTGTGATAGCCGGCTAGGAGATTAATACCAGCAAAGTTTTCAAAGAGAACAGAAGCTTGAGGATTAGCTTAATTGTATCTGCATATTCTTAATTGTTAAAGTTGCAAAACGCAGGTTAGAAAAAGTATCTGAAGTTGTTGCTATTGCTTTTGGTTCTGAAATATAAATCGCGTCGTATTCAAATAACGAATGAATCTGAAAATACTGTAAAACAGTCTTCTAACGTTTGTATGGGCTAGAGGTTTTATGCCCAGTTTTGAGGAGAAAAGATAACTGAAGTAGACGGCGGGAGTGAAAACCTTTGCTGATTTTCCGGTGGTGGGACTACAGGGTCAGTTGAAGGGAATGGCTGTTTGTATCTTGAATTTAGCAGAAAGTGCTAGTTTATACTGCTGATTGATTGTGATTGTTGCTAACGTAGTGTTGTTTGTTTGAATCTGCAGGATTACCACGCGAATCCCGTCGCTGCATTATCATGAACAGAGCACTCAAGCCAGTGAACAAGGAACCGACAACGCACATGAGTCTTCGAGGGAAGAGAAAAGCGGAGGTCTCAGTGTCTCCAAACAAGACTAACAAGGCGACAGATACAACGACCAAGAGGTCGGCTTTTGGTGTCATCACGAACAAGACTGCAGCTGCTGGGTCCAATATTCCAGTTGTGAAGGGGTCCAAAGCTGCCAACAGCGCCATGATTCCTTTCAAGGCGAGCAATAAGAACAGTGAGAATAAGAGGACTTCGACTACGGGAACTTTAAAGAATCTCAAGGGAAAGTCTGCTGCTGGAACAGAGAACGAGAACCCTGTGGTGAAGAACACTGGCAAGAACGACGAAAATTCGAGTATCTTAGGAAGCAAGATTTTGAACAAGGCCCTGGGTGAGAAGAAGGATTCGAGTCAGAAGAACGAAGCAAAGACCGTCGAAAGCAACAATCGCAGGAATTTGCGCAAAACGGATGAGGCCAAGTCGAGGCTGCCGGAGGGGGTTGTTGATATCGATGCAGAAGCTATTGATGACCAGTACCAAGTTGCGTTGTATGTCTTTGACATCTTTGAGTATTATAAGAAGAGGGAGCCCAAGTTTGCTGTCACTAAGTACCTTGAAACTCAGACAGAGCTTAACCCTCTAATGAGATCAATTTTAGTCGACTGGATGGTTGAAGTTCAGGTGAGTTTCATTAATCACAATTATATGGCGATTTGAGGCAGATGAGATTTAATTGTTGATCAATTTCTTTTCGTAGGAGAATTTCGAACTCAACCACGAGACGTTATACTTGGCAGTCAAGCTAGTTGATATGTACCTATCAAAGGTCCCGAAGATCGCGCGCACCAAGCTGCAATTGATTGGGGCTACTGCTTTGTTCCTTGCTGCGAAATATGACGTAAGTTAATGTAAACTTGAAGGATTTTTTCATGTCATGCCCGATTACTGACTTCAGATTAAAATTTTTGCAGGAGAAAAGCCCGCCTGTTATTGACGACTTTTGTTACATATGTGATGACGCTTATCCTCAGAGGGATGTCCTGGAAATGGAAATTCAGATGCTCAAAACCTTGCAGTATGACATTGGAGCTCCTTTGTCATACCGGTTTTTGCGCCGTTACGGTCGGGTAAGTGTAACTTCTGGGTATTTTGATACGCAAATTTTGGAAATGTCGTTTGCCAGTTTTTAACCTTTCTGTTTGTTTCTAGGTGGCTAAACTTGAAATGGAGACATTGACTCTGGCCCGCTACATCCTTGAGATGTCATTAGCTGACTATGAGTTCATCGATGCTTGCGGGTCGCACATGGCTGCTGCGTGTTTGATGCTGGCACTAAGGATCAATGGAGTCGAGAACCCCTGGACACCAACCCTCACGTATTACTCAGGCTACAAGAAGGATGACATCTCAGATCTTTGCCACCGTCTTTTCAAAATGATCAAAAGCCCAAACACGACTACAAAGACAATCCAGGCCAAATATTCACACAAGTAAGATCTCACCAACAACATTATTCTAAATTGTGTTTTGAGGCTCATAATAACGGATTTCATTTTGTTTTCAGAGTTTTCTACGAGGTTGCGAAAATTCCTCTTCCCGCAGAACTCAAGCTCTAACTGCGTCAGTCATGTCGAAACGTAACGCTGCGTACACTATAAGCAACTGTGACTGACTTTTGTTAAAGTAGCGGATTCGATATTTTTGTACGTTAGCACAGTATCACCCGGTCAAGTTTGGCCCCGAAATTTTTTAATTAGTCAGGATCTTCGTTAAGTATAACTTTACCTACTACCACTTATACGTTAGATACTTGAGGGAAATTGATAGATTAATTTTGTAGCACATCCTCCGGGATTGCTTTTGATATAATCGCTCTGATGATATTCCGATTTGACTTTGTTGATAATATCAGTGTGCATGTGTAAAGAAAGATCGACCCGGCAGATGATTGTTGTATTTATTTTGTTTCGTGCCATTCATGCAATCCTTTACGTTGGTACTATTATTGTTATGCACTCAATATAATATTTTT
>JAQGBJ010000968.1:0-28684 GCA_034698345.1 Sphaeridia pumilis | reverse complement strand
AATGGTTCTCGGTGAACAAGACGTTTGTGTAGGTGATTATGGGGAGGTTGAGTAGTGAATGCGTTTTTTAAAGTGAAGGAGATGTTGAGGAAGAAATCCCGGGGCTAATTTCCAAGGCGGATGATCAGCAAGAAGAAGAACAAGACATGAGCTTTTTCTGTTGTAAAAGTAACCTGGAGAATATACAAGAAGAAGAAGACGCAATGATGTTGTTGTTGTTGTTGTTGTTTGTCTCCCGGTGTGATAGCATGGCTTAGGGACTGGAATGTGGTAAGAAGAAGTTGTTACTGGAAGAAAGAAGGGAAAATATATTGCCGGGGCTAAATGCACTGTTATCTTCTTGACGACTCTGGAACAGGTTCGTTTCTTTGGCTGACTCGACGAGTAATTTATGAGGCTGGAGTTGATTAGGATAACGGGAAAGCGGGAGGAATGCGAAAAATTGAAGAGCGATAAGAAGTGTGGGTGGAAAAAATATTAAAGCAGGAATCGGATGTGCGCAAATCAAAATTTTGTTTTAAAAACACCTGTTGCGATTCATGTCGAAGAATATATAATGGTTTCGTCCTGCGGTCAAAATGATCACGTAATAGATTGATCAAGTCAAGTCCGTCGGCAACGGCTATTAAAGGACACAAGTTTGAAACCACAATGGATAATGATACTATATACATACGACATTATATAGACGAGCCATGGTCTTGGTTCGTCATCAGGCGAACTTGTATGGTCATGTACAACACTGATTGGCCTATTAGAGGGCTGAGGTTCGGTAATAAAGTTTTCTTGTTCTTGTTCTTCTCGTCAAGGGGTTTAATCAACCGGATGCCGAAGTGGGTTTTTGCGGCAGTTAAATCCACTTGGATGGTTCCTTGATATTTTAATAAAAAGATGATGGAAAATATTGCAACGTCTACACTGTTCTGGAGATTTTGTCCAGCCAACTTCTAGAGTAAACCAAGATGGGGAAAAAGGTTGAAAAAGCCTTTGAAGTTGATGTATGCATGGATGGAAACACCTGTTTTTTAGCTCGTATCTCATGTCTGCCTTTGAGATGAAGAGATTTGGTTGAGGCATCAAGAAGTAGGAGCAAAGTAAGAGATTTCAATGAGCTGGAACTGGAAATGCAAGCTGGACAAGAAGAATATAAAAAAGGGGGATGAAGCTGATGAGGAGCCGCCGGAGGGATGAAATGATGACCATCATCAACCTGTATACGTAATCATTATGGAGAAAGAGTTTTAGCGCGGAAAGTAGGCGGGCGGCTCATGGAGTGAAGCTGGAATGTTTTTGTCCATTTATCTCCAGCCGGAGTCACTTTTCCAGTTGTTGTTTCTCCAGGAGGCAGCCGAGTGTGTATCTAAAAGAAGCAGTGGAGATGGAAATGTTATGTAAAGTATCTCGTTATACTGGAAGGCAATTAATTTGAAATGTTTCAATTAGGCCCACGTTGAATTGTTATTAGAGGGATGAGGGCTCCGATTGTGTGTTCAGAATGGTCTGAAAGGCTAATTAATTTTGGATGATGACTTTCTTTGGTATAGTTGTTGGTTTTAATTTTTTAAACGAAAAATCTATAGAGACGTTGGTACATAGACGGGGAAATATTTTTGAAAAAGTTGAGGTGCTTTTAAAAATGAACTACAGGTCCGAGAAAGTTTTCGTTGGGGCTCACGCTGAGAAAGGTGTACCTTAAAACACATTCGGTACTAATTTTTGGGAAATGGTGAAAATTTACGAGGGTATGAAATAACATATTGCTGTCGCACTTAAAACACTCCAAGTGACTTGAGCGACAAATGACCTGGTCTTTCAAACTTCGAGTTGAAGTTGGACTCAAGTGGCTTGAATGACTTTACCGAGAACTTGTTAATACTCTTGTTGAGACTTTGTACGTGCTACGACGGCACGGCGACAATTAAGGCTGTCGTAAGATTTTCCAGGAGTTGGCAAGGTGGTCTTGGAGCCCAGTGGGAATATATAAAGTTGTAAAGTAGAAATGGCTTTAGTAGAAGAGCTGAGGACTTTTGAATCGACACCGACTGAGAGGTAGCAATAAGTACAAAGTTTTGGAGCCTCGGTGACTTACTGAAGCAGCTCAACAGAAAAAAGATAAGCGGGAAAAATATATTGATAAGGGAAATTGAACGGAGAGAAAAGGTAAAGTAAATATACTAATTGGCCGGGTTTTTGTGGGGGTAAAATTTTAGAAAATGTGTTAATTCGTTATCGAAATGGATAACAACATTGATTCTACTTTTGTGAGAAGAACAACTGGAAGATAATCAAGATATTTGTCTTGAAAAGTGGACAAAGTCTTGGTTGAGACAAGCTTGAATTTTTTCGGAAACTTTTGTAAGAAGAATTTTTAGGGTTCCTCCAGAAGTAAAGACTGACTGTTGTTATCTTTGGGCTGAAACGAAAGAAGCTTTATTGTTCTTGAGAGGATTCAAAATTAGCAACGCTTTTCTCCAGTTGTTGGAACAAGATATTTAACGTGCTGGAGAAATCTAGAGGTTTGTAAGAAGGCAGAGATGTTGAAGAAATGTGTAAAATGAATGATGACGAAGGAAAAGAACAAGTGTATTGGGAAAGAATGTTGTTTCTGGAAGGACTACTGGTGATGATGCTGGCTGGACAAGAATCGAGAACAAGGTCGACGTGAATTGTTGTATTCGATGCGGCTTATATGACTGACTGACGAGGATGATGATCATCTAAACATGTTTGTTATGTAGTACATTTAACGAAAAATGGACATGAATTTTTCATGTGTTTTCCCTGTGTACCGACAAGGAACAAAAGATTTTTGTGTGGATATTATTTATCCTGATACTCGTGATTGTAGACAAGCTTTTGAGGATTGTTTGAGCAAGGAAAGTAATGCCCTGGATCAGGTTTGAAAGGTGTATCGGATAGTCCGACGAGTGCTTTTACAGAAAAGTTTCATATTTAATATGTGATGGCCCCAGGACAAGGTCTGTCTTGTGTCCTGTTATTAATAACCCTTGTTGGTTGCTGGAAGGGATGGAGCGAAGGATGATAATTGATTGTGTTGTTACTCTAATGGAGTTGATGATTTGGACGGAGCGCTTGTTCAGAACTGATGCGAAGTAAGTCGACCGCTGAACGCGACTAATAAAGTTGTGCCCATGGCGAGGACGTCCTGGCTGCTGGCGGTGGTGGTGGTTGATTGAACAGGAATTTTAGTTAATTACATGAGCTTTTCGTGAATTTAAGATGGTAAATCGAAGTTGCGTGTTGGTTGAGCTTTGAAGTTGGCGGGGAAGAACATTTTGGAAGAACTGCAGGGCAAAATTTTTTGGAGTTTCCTGGAACGAAGTTGAGTGAGCTTCTGAAGGACCTTGCGAAGAGTTTTGAACGCTTTAAAGTACTGGATAATCGGTAAACATTGATGCTCAGGAGGGCATTTGAGACATGTTGAGTTGGTGAAGCAAGAAGAGGACAACAATGGAATTGTTGAAGTCATGCCTTGTTGACATGACTGACTGAGAACTGTGAGCAAGGCAGTCGTTCAGATCGGTCAGTTTCAAACTCGGAGCTACATTAAAAGTTATTTATGTTTCCAGTATGTTGAGAAGGTAAAAGCCCTTGAAAAAACTTTTGAAGGATTTACTGGAATTCAGGTCCTTGTTGAAAAGCCTGTAGCTTAAAGTTTGTAGCAACTCGTCTTGAGGATGAGAAGGACATTTTTGAAGAAGAAGCCCAGTGCTGAGCAAACTACTTTTATTAGTTGCAGGTGTCGGCAGAACATGAGTCGGAATGAGTACTTGTTCTCGAGTTGTGGACAAGAAGATGGCAAACATTCATTAAGGTCTCGTTATCAGGTAGCTGGAACTATTCCAGTTGCAAAAGTCCTGAGAAAGCCATCGGTTTGACTGGACCCACAAAAACTCACGGACACATGTTGTTGGGAGGTGTACATAGTAAGAAGTGCGAGACGAAATGGGCTTGTCAGACACTGTTGGACAAGTGGAAACGTGTGAATTTTAAATACTTCCAGTGGGGCGGACAGCTTTCAGTCAATCGGAGCTCGGGCAAAATGAAGTCAAAGGCAGCCTGAAAGTTGTCACTATTTTATGCAGGAAGGGAAACTTGTGGGATACCCGAGGAAACCTCTTTCTTGGGTATTAACCGAAGTTCTTTGAAATTGGCAAGGTTGATCGCCAGCCAAAATAGTGCTTAATTGTCCGGTTTAATTTTTGTAATTCCAAGTGTTTGAAATGGAGCGTACAAAAATATTATTTTTTGTTTGCCAATTTGGCGCCATTTCTCTCAAGTACCTATGGTACTGCACTTGGGATTTCTCACCTGATGTATATACTGACGTACTCATAGCCGATTGGAAGGTGTACAATAAAAAGTTGATGATTATTACGTATTTAGACATTTCGGCGGCCCGGTAACAAGTTGTTGTCAGCAACGTTGACGAAGTCGTTTCCACCGTTCCAGTACTTTGGATAATGGGTTCATTTCGGCTGATTTAAATACACTGGCAGTGGCCATAATGGTGGTAAATACGTTTAGTAGATATGCTATAAGTACATAATGTGAGAAATGCATATGTATTCAAGGGGATTTGAGCAACACGAGAGACGAGGCGAGCTGTGAGTGCATTATATATATGGCAAGATTGGTAGTCGATTCCAACTTGGGTGGTCGTTTCGGTGCTCGTGCCTCCAAGGCGGAGTAGTTTAGTTGCGTTTGGTTTGTCGGAATAAAGGCTTGGAATTGAGTTCTCAGAGGACCATTTCGAGTTTGACTTTCTTTGATGAAGGTGGTTGTAGTGTTGTTTGTGTTTCAAGTTTATATTTCGCTGTACATTAATATATACTCTTGATTTCAATGTTTGATTAGTCCGAAGAAGGTGCTAAAATTAAGTGATTATTTAGTGATATCATAGTGTTGACATGGTGAAAGCAGTGGTTTTGTTTGTGTCGATAAGTCAAGTTTGAACAAGCTTCTTGGTGGCTAAAGTGATTTTGAAATTTAAAAATGTTTGAAAGTTATCTGGATCACTTGAAAAAGGTAGAGAATGTTTTAAAAATATACCATTTCAGAGGGTTTGCTAAGCATGTGGTAGCACTATTTTTAGAAGTTTTGTGAATGGAAGCTCCAGGAGAAGCATATGGAAAGGGTTGTGGAACGGCTGGAATTCCCGGGTTGAAACGGCAACTTCGGAACAAGAGACCAAGGAATAATTACGGCGACAAAAGGAGGAAATCGTAGTGTAAAGTGGAGAGCTGAAGGATGATGATCAAGGAAGGCTTTGAAGAAACTGTTGTGAATGGAAACCGGGTAATAAGCTCGAGTGTGTGTGAAACCATCGAGGTCATGTTGTGGTTGTCGGGGATTGCGAAGGGGGAAATGATGTATGGTGAGCGGAAACGGCGTTTATGTAACCTGAGACAGGTTTACGGTTTGGGGATTGTTGAAGCCGGAAGAAGAGAATAAATTAGCAAATGTTGATAAAGCAGCAGTCAATTGTGACATTATGTATTGACAGACGTTCTGATAAGAATATCAACAAAAACAACAATTGGAGGAGGGGACAACTCCGAAGTACATAATTGAGGGCGACGGAGAAATGAGTTTCTTGTTAATGGGCTTAAATGGTCGTCACAACAAGTGTGGCGATAAGATTAGCGAAATTAGCAAGAAAGGACACAAGGACAATGAAATGTGTAGCGGGAAAGATTACATGGTAATTAACTAAGTGAAGTAATTGTTTCAGAGAATTGGCTTTGGCTCAGGAATATATGAACCTGAAGAGCAGTACTTGGTTGTGGAATTTCAAAGAGAAATTTCTGTTTACCTGCAGTTTGAAGAGCTGCAATTATATAAAATGCAGCAGACTTCATTTAAAAGTGTTAAGGTTCTCGAGGGAATCAAGTGGAGCCAGCACACGGATGGTGTTTTGTTAAATTCTAAAGTTTACAAGTCTCCGGTGGCGGTGGGTCGGCGATATGGAGTCACGCAAAGTCTTTTTTTAAATTACAATGTCTTGTAGTTTTTGAAATGGTTCTTGTGTACTTTGGTTCCGGCGTCCATACAACATGTAATAAAAGTTGACGTGTTTTTTTACCGAGGGCAAAGGGCAAGATGCAAAAGGTATCGATTCGAAGGGGACTGGACCCTTGCGTTTTTTGGGACTGTGGCTCCCAAAGGCTATGTTGTAGGAAATACATTTTTAAATTTTTGAAAACATGTCTGAATAATACCTGAAAGGTGGCAATTGGAACAGTATGTTCGCCTGACAAGCTGTGTACTAGGAATTTGCCAAAAATACATACAAGGTAAAAACATATACGTCAAAAGGCGAATTCCTCACGCCAACATTTTACAAGTGGAATTACAGGACAAAGGTGTGGAAATTTGACTTGAGATATGATTGAACGGGCAGTTATGTAGTAAAGTCCTGGTTGCGATTGCGACTTTTGTGTACATATATTTACAAGTCTGTCTGAATGTTTGGTTTCCGGGGTTTGTTCTTGTAAAAGGGTTGTGTTTTGTTGGTTCAAGACGACGGCGTCGGCGGCTGTTTTGTTTGCGTGTCTGATATTTATCCGATGTGTTGTCATGTATGCAATAATACATTGGACAAAGAGGTACGGAACCGAGGCGAGAATTAAAAGGTTCGTTTGATCGAATGCATATAAACAAATATTATAAACGGGCATTTTGTAGTGTATGTTACGTACTTGAGCCGGAATTTGACTGTTTGTTTTCGAGGCCAAATATACATGTACACCTGGAATCACCTGTGATTGGGTGTGGATTCGAGTATGTTTACAAATAGTGAGGAATATTATTTAAGGAGAAATTATAACGGAGGAACTTTGAGAAATATTATATTTGAGGCGAAATTATATAACGGAAATTGTTTCTTGTCTTTGGTGGATTGTTGCTAGGTCACGATGGAATTACTGATGGAAATTGTATATTATTGTAGCTCTGACTGAGAGCAAGTCTTTTGATGCACACGACGAAAATCATCGTGTGGTGAGCATGGAACAAGACGATATTATTTCAAGTTTTGACAGTAGCCTCCAGCGTTGTTGGTTGTGAAGCTGAAATTGTGAAGGCTGGCTGAACCAGGTTGGGAATCGGGAATGAAGATGCTCTGGAGAAGAATATTTTTTGAAAGGGTTGAATGCATAATGCTGTGGATGGAGAACAAGTGGATGAGGATGATAATAGAGACTTTTAAGATGCTGGGAGGCAAAGTCTCGTGTGGAGATGTACTTTTTCAAGCGGCTCGACTCACCTGTAATGAGGAGAAGAAGAAGATGATGATGATGAAGAGATGTGTAATTTATAATGCTCGGCGGACAACAATACCACCTGTGAACGGTGTTCAAGTTAAGGAAGAAGAAGAAGAAGAAGAAGAAGAAGAAGAAGACGTGGAAAAAGTGAACATGGCTGGATTGTTGTTCTGGGCTTGTTACAATGAGTAAGCAAGCTGGGCAGGGGAAATAAAGTTATTTTGTAAGTTGAAATACTGCTGACGGAGCTGGATGAAGAAAAAGCTCATGTTTTTTGAGGTGGAAGAAGAAGAAGAACCTGGTATTATTTGTTGCTATCTCCAGGCAGGCAGCATAAGCTTTGGGGGATTTTTTGAAGTTTGGAATATATAAGAACCGACTATTAGGTGTGATTAAGGAAAAGAGCGTGAGAACCGTGGAAAGAGAGAGAAATGGATGGAGCTTGAAGCGAAAAAATGGCAGCGTGTGTTTCTTGTTCGGTTGTGGTTTGGGGTGTTTAGTGGTACAGAATTGGGAAAAAAGTGATAGAGAAATTTGAAGAGGTTTTTGCAAAGGGCTTTTGCAAATAAATGCCGGGACGATTGGGTGGGCGGAGTTCCAAGGGTTGTTTGGGTAAAGATGGACAAACGAGCGTTTTATGTTGGGTCGCCAATTTGCGAAATTGGGGGTTTGAGAATGTCGGCTGTTTTTGATGTGGCGGGAAAAAGGTTTTTGTGGTTGAGCAAGTATTTTGTAAGGGTTTCGTGCGGGTATCGTTTGTCTCTGATAATTTTGGATGATTGAGGCTCTTGTATTTTGATATGGCGTTAAAGAGAGGGTGGTTAGGGCGGCGGCATGTTTTTGAGGTTGGAGTGGCGGTGGTGGTGGTACGTTGTCGTGTTTTTGGGTAAATGGTATTTGTTGTTGGTTGATGATTGTTTTTGAAAAAATTGCGTATTTATGAGTTGGTATATTTTACCCGTTAAAAGGTTTCTCTGCTGGAAAAATTGAAGTGCGGTGGTGGAATGGCGGCTTTGCATTGGATTCGAGTAAAAACGGCAGATGATGGAAGGCTGGATGATGACGGGTCGCATGTGTTTAGTTTTTGAAGTTGCTGTAAACTTTTTGACGTTTTGCTAATTTGTTTTTCTTTTTTTGTGAACTTTGCAGGTTACCAGTAGGCGGGAGCACGCCGAGTTTGCCAGAATTGTCTCTCTTGGCACAGCGCTCAGGTCGAAGTAGTGACAGCGGAGGAAGTCTTCTGGGGACGCCGACGCCTGGAGTGACCGGGTCGGCGGCTGAACTTCACGCGGCGGCTGCGGCCGCTGCTGCCTATAGGCTGACGCCATACATGGACCCGCTCTACACAGGCCTTCATTCGAGTCCCACTGCTTCACTAAGACTGAGTCCGATTGATCCTCGAGGTGAGTCCAAGGAGGTTCTTGATTATATGAAAAATTAAAGTAATCCTGCCAATGTTTAATTGGTCCTCAGCGGCTTTTTGTTAAAGACACGATTTGCCTCGTAGCAGTTTTGAAAACTTACAAGGAAAAGTATTAGTTGGTTGGTGGACATGTGTTTCGTTATTGCTTTAGTTTTACGACGAGATGATCCATATGGAAAAATGTGTGTGTGTGTAAACCGAGAAGTTGATGAGCCGCCGCCGGATGCTGACTGACTGACTGAAAAATCTTGGTTGGTGGTGATGACGTTTGGTCGAGCCAGAAGAAGAAGCTTTTAAAAATCCCTTAAAAAAGAGATATAACCTCGTTGTTGTTTGTTTGTTTTGGGATCTTGTTTAGTGCTTTGATAGATTTGTTAAAGAGTCTTGTTGGAGGAAGTAGACGACGACGACGACGCTGCGCTGTCGTCTAGTTAATTTGGTGGGCTTTTGTTAAACGTAGAAAACATGGGTTGATTTGTAGCTGAGTGTGGCCAAGTGCATTAGAAGTGGCTTCCAAAAGTGTGTGCCAGAACCAATAAATCTAGAGACTTTTCCTGGCAACTCGTCATTAGATGATGCGGATTGTGTTCATTAGTTCTCGCCCGCGTCTGTTGTGGTCTAGAGAAAAATTTGTAAGTTGCGACGAGGAGAGAATGTAGTAGCGGAGGTTTTAGATTTTGTCGGAATTCTATAACGAAGACGTAACGACGTAAGCCGAGAATTTATGTGGCGTTGAAACAAGGCGGGTAGAGGAGGAGATGCCCGGGTTGATAATTGGACCTCTTGAATTTTTTTCAACAAGACGCTTGTTGCATGTATGTAGTTTGAAATTTGTGCTTTAGTTAGTAATGACGTGTTTGAGAAGACAACAAATGACAGTGAATTGAATCTGGGTAGCACGCAAGAAGCGCTTTGATTGCCTGTACCACCGGTAGCTTTTCGATGTGGTGGCGGACATGATGATATGACGTGTTTTTGAGGATCGAATGTAATATATTTAATGGCGAGGAGATGGATCTCCTTGAGAGAAAGATATAATACAAAAGTACATGAGATTGAGTTATGAAAGAAGGAGGAGATGATGGAGGTGAAATTACAGTGAAACTTCCGTTTAAGAGCCCTGCTAATTAAGCGGTACCCGCGAATAACAGGGTAAATTCGCGGCCCCGCGGCTCCTCCGTAAGGATAACATTAGAGAAAACCCTTGAATAACAGTCCTCTTAATCGGAGAACCTCTCTTTAGGAGGCACATACTAACGGCCGCAGAGAACTGTTTCCGTGCATTCGAGACTCCGAATAATAGTATTTGCTAAATCAATCCGCCGCTCACTCATTTCGCTGCAAAATGTATGGAATTTGGCGGAAATATGCGTTTTATACTTTCAGTTGTGCCTTCCTCACTCAGTCAATAGTGTCGATTCTGGCTAACATTTTATACCCTGATGTAGTCGTATGGTGTGTAAATGCATTGAACGCGAAACCTCGGATTAAAAGTGCAATACTGTTATTCGGAATAATAGGTACCTCTAAATAACAGGCAAAACCCTATTCCCCGTCAGACACTCTTAATTGGAAGTTTCACTGTATGTTATTAGGCGGCAAGAAGAATCCTGATGATCATCACACATATATATGAGCGACGGCGAATTCTTTATTACAGGGAAAGGGTTGAATTGGAAGCAAAAAGTTGAAGACGTTCTATGATAATGTTGCTGCGGTTAGGCAGCAAGTTGACCGAGGAAGAAGATGAACTGGTTTGCTTTGTAATTGAAATGTATGCGGGTAGTTCGAACAAGTCCATGTTGGGCGCACATGTGACTGACTGGATCTTTCAACTCAAGTCGAAGATCATCTGGGCGAGAAGAATTAGTGAATTACGTGCTAACGGGGTAAAGACAGATAAAAAATAAAAGACTTCCGCCAGGGAAAGTTATAATACTGATGCCACCGAAGAGAGCGGGAGGAAACGGAGGTCTTTCGGGGCGATTGTAATCTGATATCGGCACGTTCAAAGAGACAATTGATGATGGTGGGAGTGTGTGAGTATTGGGGATTAGTGCGGGATTTTGTCGTGGAGGTTGGTGGTGACATGTGTGCGGGATACTTGGGAGATTTAAAAAGTTTGGAAAATCCGGGTGTTACGTAGGACAGAGAAGATGAAATTGCGGGCAGTGTGTTAATGTTCGATGATATGATCTAACTGATTTTTGTAACCGTTTTTGTTTATTCGGTGTTTCAGGTTCCGGAGGTCTGGCTATGCCCCCTGACTACATGAGTGTGGCAGCTTCAGCGGGATTTCATCGGACGTTGGGTGACTTGCATCCGGGAGCGTCGACGCTTAGTTCCGCCGAACTGGCCTTTGCTTTGGACAGTAAGCGTACTTGCTTTTTTTGCTATGAGAAAAAATATAAATTATGACTGCTTGGCGGCTGCCGAGAGGTTGGTCAAATAGAGTTGAAAATCCCGGGTTTAATTCGGTATCAAGTTGATGAAACTATTTAGTGAAGGTAGATTTAAAAATTGGCTTTGGAGCTGAGACTAGGAAACGTTGAAAAAAAATATTATTTTACAGGGTGATGATTATAAGAAGGGACCAAGGGAAGATACGTGCTAGAGAAGAATAGAGAGAGGATAATGAGATAAATGCGGAATCAAGCCATAAGTCAATGTCTGTGGGATTAATCTTGGGAATGTAGCTTGGTGAGGTTGAACAATATATATTTTTAAGGCCTGTTGGAAATTTACGTAGTTAGTGTGATAACCGGGACAGCAGAATGAAATTGAGACGTGAAGCATGGAGCCATCTGGAGGGAAGCTGATTATTATATATTCTCGAATGACGTAATGCTGTCATATGTTAACTGTGTAGTAAAAGTAGTGTAATAAAAGGTTAGATTATTCAAGGCTATTTAAACATTTAGCGGAGGAAGAAAGGAGGCTTGGGTAAACAAGAGGCGATTATCCATAGTCGGTCAATGTTTACTTTTAGGCTTTTCGGGTTGGATGGCATCTATAGTGTGTAAAGAGGGTGTGGACAAAGTCGTGGAAAGTTGCCCGAATCGGGGGGCCCCAATTGGATCCAAGGGGATGAAATACAGAATTGTTCAGAGGAAAATAATAATACATATAGTACATAGTAACGATCGAAGGAATATAATTTCGGACACGGAAAAGATCAAGAGGAAATTATATACTTGAGGATTTAAGGGGTGCGAAAATATACGGTTGTTTTTGGAGAGAGGTGGATACTGAATTTATAAATTTATACCCGGGTTTTCTTCCAATAAACCACCACCAACTGTGAATAATTGAATTTTTGGCAATTGGCGGGAATTGTATATATGTTATGAAACTAATAATATTTTTGACTCTTTCCAGGTTCACGGTTCACAAGTCCCCGGGCAAGTGTAAACCATCGACAGAGTCGGAAGCGGGCGCTGTCATGTTCACCATATTCGACTGATTCTTTTGACTTGAATTCCATGATAAGATTTTCTCCCAATTCCCTCGTATCACTCATGAATGGATCTCGAGGATCAAGTGCTAGTGGATCGTACGGCCATTTGTCTGCAGGTGAGTTTGGGAATTAACAATTAATTGAAACTTGTAATGTACTGATGATGAGGAAGAAGAAATGGATTGATTGCTACGCAACTTGAGTAGTAGTAGTTTGTCAGAATTGAAAAGTCATTATGGATGATGGGCAATTTGGCGGCGGCTCTTGTTGACAAGAAAAAGGGAGTGCAGAAGAGGCTTCGGTGGCTTCTTTGATAAATTTCCACGGTTGCATGATTTGTTGAAGGTGATTATAATTTTTTGGTGAGCGAGCAATGATGTATGTGTGTTTGGGGATGTGCGTTCATGATGATCTCATGATCAACTTTTAATTACGTCTCTTTTTTTGATGAGGGAATCGACAGGAAACGAAAATAGATATGGAAATTGTACCAAATCATTTAGCTCGAGGCTGCAGAGTAGTTGAACATCACATGCAAGCAAAATGCAGTTTAAAGTCAGCAGTATAACTGGCTCAAATGTTATCTTGAGCAAATATTTTGAAACTGGTAAATTTCCTGGACCATGCAACGGGAAGGAAGACGAAGAGAGGAAATAATAATTCCGTGGGGGTAAAAGGGGTAAAAAGGTGAATAATGACAAGGATGATGAACTGATAATGGAGTCAGCGGGAGATGTATTTCAAGTTGGCAACGGCGGCGGCACTGGGACAAGATATAAATCAAGTCACCTCTACGTTCAGAAACTATTATAATTCAGTTACTGGCGGATCTAATAAAAGGCCATAAGAGATTGTAATTTGCAAAGAACAGGAACAGAGAGGTTGGATAAATGATAAAAAAGAAGAAGAAGAGACAACCCAGGAGGTTAATGTGGATTTGAACCGTTGAATTTAGTTGTTGGGATTTTTTTTCAAAATGGTGACAAAATCATTTATGACTGGGAGAAGAAAAGAGCGCTTCTTCTTTTTATATTATTATATATTATTGTTATCTATCGTGTCATGAGGTGATAATTAGTGATTTCAAGATGATGAGATTTCAGATTCAGAGGTAGGCGAGACGGAAAAATATTTATGTACACAGTAGCTGTATGTTGGTGGCAAAATGTTTTAAATTGAAGCAATGTGTTGGGAAGGTGGTGAATGACATGTGATTTTGTAGATTTAATGGACGGCAGATTTACAGTATAATATATATTTGATATGATTATCATGAGAAAAGTCGGATGGCACGATTTGGAAGCGCGGTCCTCATTGCGTGTTTATAATACTTGTGGGAACCGTATTTAGTTCTGGATGCTGGCTGATGACGGTGATGTTGATGGTTTGAAAGTGTGATAAAACTTGTTTCGTCACTGACCACTGGCCATTATATTTGGGCGACGAGCTAAAAGTCACAGAAGCTCATCGAGGTTGCATGATGTGGATTTGGCGTTGTAAACGATTTATTAAATGGTGGCGAGCGTTAATTGAAATGACGGTGTGTTGACGACGCCGGTCTGTGAGTAAGCGGATATGACATGAATGTGTGGTGGGAAAATGGAGGTGTAATTAAGCCTCGGTATTAATATCAAAAGTTGTTTGGACAACAGTTTAAGGGTTAAATGAGTTTAATCGTTATCGAGGGATGAAGGCGTTGGAATAGGAAGAACTGCCGATGGTTTCGACTGAAGTTTTCGATGTTGCAACATTTTTTGGGAGTAAAAGAAAACTGTAAAGTTGCGCAACCATTTGTCATGACAACAACAATGTCCGCTCGAGGGCGTAATTTCTCGGTATTTGACAAACACTTTCGGTTCACATTCAAAGCAGCGCTGAACCGAATCGAATTGCGTTTACAGCTAAGAAGGAAGATGCTGGTGCGCGCGCATGCTATTATGATATTTTATTGAACTTGTTAACATTGTTGTTTGTTTGTTTTTTTGGTCTTGTAGGTTTCTCAGGAGGGTTTGGCGGAGGAATGGCACCACTTCAGCAGCTGCAGGCCCTTCATCAGTTGCGAAACCAGTCTTTGGCGGGTTCGCTGCCGAGCAACCCTTTCCACCCGCATTCTGGTCTTCTGCACGGGTCGCCCTTTGGCACAGCCCACCAAAGTCTATACATGCCGTCGTTGGGGCATTCGTTGAATTTGGGGAAACAGGATATAAGGGTGAGGAGGAGGATGAAGAGGAAGATTATTTTGTGAAAAATGAGAGCTTTTAAAAACTGACGGGGATTTTTTACAGGGTGAAATGACACCGAAAGCGTCGCCGGGTGTGGGAGCTGTAAGCAGTACGATGGAAGTTGACGAATGTTCTTCGAGAAGAGTGCGGGTTAAGCGGGAACCTGCGACGACGACATCTGGTCACAACAACCACCACCATCACCATCATCACCACGATGAGCGCGGCGATGGATCCCCGCTTAAAGATGAAGAGGGAGATTTCATTGAAACTAATTGCCATTGGGTCGATTGTGAAAACGAATATAGTACTCAGGATGAGCTTGTGAAAGTAAGTTGTTGCGTCTAAAAAATGAGTGTGGTTTAGAATAGAAAAATGTGGGAGATAGATGAATGGGTTTGTTTTGAAAAAAGGTTATGTAACAAGAAGGAGGGAAGGGGTGAGAGTGCAGGGTGGTGATTTGCTCTGTAAAGTATTTTAAAGTAGTTTACAATGAGCGTTTTTGTCTCAAGAGGAAGAAGGGAAACATGTACAAATTGTAGTGGGTTGGAGGCTAAATTGTTTGAAAAGATTTGGGATGATAAATATATACTTGAATTGATCCAGAGTTTAGAATCAAAAGCTATTTTAGAAACTATTTTAGCAACATCTTTTGGAGGACTAAATGTTTTGAATTTTGATTGATATTAACAAACTTTATTTTTTACAGCACATCAACACCGACCACATCCAAGCAAACAAAAAGTCATTCGTCTGCCGCTGGAAAGACTGTTCAAGGGAAGAGAAACCGTTCAAGGCGCAGTACATGCTTGTTGTGCATATGCGCCGTCACACGGGAGAAAAGCCGCACAAATGCACGGTATGATTGACTCCTAGTTCTAGGTTCTAGATATAGTATTTTTAGCGATTATGTATAGTCTTTTAGTATTCTAAGAATAAGTTTTAGAAATGTTGTTTACAGTTTGTCTCTTCGGTGTCATGTTGATCAATGTAGCTGTTAACCACCAGTTTTTGTGGCTTAAATATTTTCAATCAGGGCATGACACAGGCTCCGTGATAGTGATGGGTGACAGTGATAAAAGTGTGTTTGAAGGTTGGTGGATTTTGAACAGTAGCAGTTCACAGAATATTTTTCAGAAACACACTTGCATCAGATTAACTTTAAGATGGCAGGCTCTAAACTCAACAAGGATATTGTAAAAATAATAAATAACAACCGGTTGGATGCACAAGATTTAATAGTTTAAGAAACCGTTGATGATGATCGAGACAGAGGAGGATTGTTGTAAGTGTTTTGAGAAACAGTTTTTGTATTTTGAACGGAAACGATGGAATCAGCTACTGTTTGAACGCAATTTTGTACAAGTGTTTTCGTGTAGTTGGGGTGAAATTCAACCGTATACTGGAAAAAGAGTAATTGTATCGTTAGTTACATCTAAGTTGAAAATCAGAAGAATTTTTTGTATCCTGTACTTTGGCGGCTCAAGATTGTTGTTGGGTAATCAGGCGCAATTAGTAATTTGTACGAGATTGCCGAGGGGAACACGAAGAATCTGAGATTCACAAAGACTATATATTGAAGAAGGCGGAGGCAGAGATGAAGGAATGAGGTGTAAATGGAAGCGTTGATCTGATGTAGTGTGGTTTGAGGATTGCGGTTCTGATAATGTGTCGTCGAAACAAGTGTTGGGATCAGAACTGGTTGAGCTGGACCTGAGAGACTTGGATAATGATAATATTAAAATCTCAGTGTGCCGCCGTCATTGATGATGATGATGACAGTGTTGTTGGAAAGGTAGATGATGACCATGATCAAGAAAGGCTTCTGGAAGCGGTTTAAGAATGATAGGGCAAAATGGATTGTTTTTATACATGCAAGTTTACGTAAGTTGAGTTTAGAGCGGCAGGAGATTTAGTCATAGGCTGATGGAAAAATGTCTCTTTGAAAGTAAAAAACGTCGGGATTTTCGTGAGAGGAACTGGCTAATCATGGTGTAAGGTTGGGGAGATGATGGTGATAAATTCTTATGGAGAAGAAGATAATTTGAAAGTGTGAAGAAAGACACACGAGTCTGGTAAGCAACGATGCATGTCATATTGTTGTTTGTCGATTGTTGAGAGGGGCAAACTTGGAAATGTGGGCTTAATTGAAGATTCAAGTGGGGGAATGCGGGAGCATGAAAGGGTAAACAACAATTAATTGTTGAACGGAATTTGTAGACGGTTAGTAGTAGTAGGGAAATGTCATGATGTGCAATGACGTAATTTACTAATGGACTTGTTTTTCTATTACAGTTTGAAGGCTGCTTCAAGTCGTACTCGAGGCTAGAGAATCTCAAGACTCATATCCGATCTCATACGGGCGAGAAGCCGTACATGTGTGAATTCCCTGGTTGTGCAAAAGCTTTCAGCAATGCGTCGGATCGGGCGAAACATCAGAACCGGACACATTCGAATGAGGTAATTGCGTTAATAGTTCTGTTAATCGATGCTGGATAAATAGTTGATGGAGTAATTATTTTATACACGGTTAAATATAATGGAAAGGTGTTGTTGAAGGTGTTCTAATGGAATTATGTGGTTACAGAAACCCTATGTTTGCAAAGCGCCCGGATGCACCAAGAGGTACACGGATCCGAGCTCACTTCGGAAGCATGTCAAGACGGTGCACGGTGCTGATTTCTATGCCAACAAACGCCATAAGGGAAACAATGATCATCCGAATGGTGGGGATGGGCGAGACAATCATGGGCGCGGAAACGGTGGAAGTGAAGGATCTCCTCGAAGTGAAGATATGGGAACCAAGACTGCATCCGTGTCCAGTCCGAGTATCAAGTCTGAGGTATGTTAAAATGAAGCTTATGATTATCTTGGGAGAGATTTTGTAATGAACGAGAGTTTAATAGCGTTTTGACGTGATTACAGCCAAACTCACCTCAACAGCAAAGTAGTCCGGGTGGCGACTCATCACCAGGGACGACAGAAATGAACGGCGGAGGAGCCTCTGACAATCCGATTAGTGATAATAATGTGAGCACGACAAACGAATTATCGGATGGGTACGACCGTGTTTCGCCCATGATGAACCAAGTGCATCAGAGGCAGGTTCAGCAGCAGCTTCAACAGCAATGCTATGATCTCAAAGAAGAGGCTGAGGAAGAAATCGAGGGAGTTGCGGACCTGCCCGACATCTTCAGCATGCCTGTCGGAGTACCTGTGGGAGGTGATGATGGCGGGCACGGAGGTATGGGCGAAAACCCCGACTTCCGAGGACGGTTCCGAGGGAGGTTGGGAGCGAAAGGCATTCCTTCAATGGGCCAGCCTATGATGAATGGTGAGTGGAGTGAGAGAGCTATTATTGTGGTTGAGAAATGGGTTTCGGAGAATATAATAACTTAATTCCATCTAATTATATGTAGGTCCGAGACGTGGAGTTGATATCGGCACGTTGAACAAGCGTATTACGGACCTCCGAATGGGCACTCCGCCTGGTAACTGCATGCCGTGTGCTAAGGGGCCGAATCCTGATCTCTCTCCGAAAATGCCATCGTCTCAAACAACGGTAATTGGACGATACTTGTATTATATCAATGTGTGGTCGCAAAGTGTTTTGTAAGAATGGTGTGAATAATGAATTGATGTTTCTTGTCATTTCTACACATATAGAATTTACTACGACCTCCTCCTCAGACAATGAACGCGGCCGGAAATGTTCGACGAGACAGTGGAATTTCTACCATCAGTTCCCATTATAGCAGCCTGAGTCCCGATGGCCAAGCGTCGAGTAGGAGGAGCAGTGCCTACTCTCAAGCAGCGGCTGTTCCAGTCGGAAGCGCAGTGACTCCTCGCTCTCTTGTTAATGGATCTCCGTTCGACCCCATTTCTCCTGGAAGTTCCCGAAGATCCAGTGGAGTTGAAGGGAACAATACTCTGACCTATTCGATGCAGTCCACTCAGACGCTGACTGGAGTCAGCGCCCATTTGCAAAGGCTTCAGCGGTCAGCTGCCATGAGCATGTCTCAAGACTTTAGTCGCAACTATCCCTCACGCAATGCCGACTCCAATAATATTGTGATACAAACTCAATCTGAAGCTCTGAGACAGAACACGAATGTGCAGTTGCCAGGAGCTGGGCCAAATTCTCCTGAAGTTCGACGCGTTCCAGATCCCACTTGCAACCCTGCCAACATGCCACGACCCGGTAGCAACAGTTTCTATAGTCAACAACAGCAACCTTATGGACCTCATCAACAGAGACCCAATCAGCAGTATCCTCATCAAGGGTACGGAGGTCAGCAAGGACAGTATTGCCCTGCCCAAAATGGTCATCACGTTCAGCACCACAATGTCAATGGCGAGACGGCTCAACGCATGTTCACTTCCGATGAGTTCCTCCTGCCTGATGATATGCTCGCGTTCATCAACTCGAATCAGAACGGACCATCAGATCAAAATGTACCTCATCAACAAACTCAGCAGTTCCAGCAACAACAGAGTGGACAGTCAGCAAACTACCAGTATCCGGCATCACAACAGATGACATCTCAGCAACAACAACCTCCACCGCCACCATATCCGTTTGCCAACAATGCCGGTGGAGCTAACAACTTTTATTCTGGGCAACAACAACAGAATAGCGGAGCCGTTTCTGGTGCACAGCAATCCATGGGACCTGCAACCAGTGGATACGCGAATGCGGGCTACCGATCTCCGATGTACAACAACCAGGCGATGCAAGGACCCCAAGGATCAATGCCGTCGTACAATAACAATAACGCCCAGCAACAAGGGTACTCCCAAGGCTACAACAACAATCAGTACGGAAACTGCGTGCCACCTCCCCAATACCCTAGTGTGACCCCAAACGGACCTGTTTCTTCCGGAAGTAGCTATTGCCAAAGCCACTATAGCACTAGCAGCCACCAACAAAACTATCCTTCAAGGCCCCCGATGTTGACCCCTCAACCTGCTCAACAAGTCAACAGACAGGCCCAGTACCCTATGAACTCATGTAATCAGCATACCCCAAGAGCCCAAATGGGACCAAATCAGCAGCAAGGAACGTGGACCGCCCCGCCATCCAACGGCAATTTGCCACAAAACGCTCAAATGGCAAACCCTAATGGTAACATGTACCAGCAGCAACAACCTCAACAAATGCAACAGCAAGCAATGCAAAACACTTCCAGTTTCGTCAACGGCCCTTACCCTGTACCTCAGTGGATGAACGGAGCTCATTGCCAACAACAGGCCCTTGCCAGACCCCCGAGCAACCAGTCGATGGGTCCCCGAACCCCGTACATGAATGGACCTTCTCCATGCACTTGCCCTCCAAACAATAACGTGCCTCAGCCAGGTGACTACTGCAAATCTGGTTGCAAGCCCACCATGACAAATCAAAACGCCCATGCTCCAGGACAATCTCCCGCCATAGGACCTCGAGGTGGAGCCACTCCTCCAGTGAACGGCCAAGCTGCGGCCCCTAGCGGCATGCGACCTGATACTTATGAAAGGACCCTTGCTTATGTACAACAATGTCAGCAACACCTGAGCATCTCATCACCACCAATGTCTTCAGTAGCCACCGCACCCCATTGAACCAAGTCCGGCCCCACAGTGCCTTTTGATATTTCTAACTTTAAGAATTACGATTTGCACATAGAATTGTAACAAAGATTGGAAATATCATTGTAATATTTTTAGTCGCGACCCAAGTATTGATAGCAAAAGAGTATTTAATTATGCATCTGCAGCCTATTTTATCAATTTAATGATATGAAACCAAACCTGGACATCTCATGTAAAGAGTATTAGTGTGTTAATTATATACAATAGTCGTCGAGTTTTACACGTGGTGGTGTTAGGTCGAGAAGAACCTATAGTCGTTCGTTTACTACTTGTTTAGTTTAGACTTGTGAAAAATTAATGTGAGCTAACAAATTGTATTTATCGTGAAAATGTTATCCTTCTTACTCATTGACCAAGAATCAGATTCTCTATTATATATATATTCGCAAAGCTGACACAGTCTTCGTCTAACTTTTAAAAATGTACTTTACCAATGTTCCTTATTGTAGCGATTTCGAGTGTAAGATTATGTACAATTGCATGTAAGTTTGTGATTTTCGTAAACCTCAAAGACTCAATAAAGGAAGCGTTTTCAGTTTGAATTTTGCACGTGTTTGTACTACGTATATCTGTCTCTTCCAATTATACATTGTCAAGAAGGGCGTTTCAAGCATAAAAACAAGAATTTTTATTCATTGTGAGTATCATTGACATTGGAACGTAAGCTAATTTTATAGCTTGCTGGCTTGATTCCAGCTTTTGAAGCATCAGACATATGCATGCACAACTTTTTGTTTATAATTCGCCTAATGCTAACCTACTGAACGGACTGATTATAAGGGAAGGTCACTGAAAGCAACAAGAAAAAGAGTTAATTGTAGCTGGGAAGATTCTAGCCTTGAAAGTGCATTTTTGTATTCACTTTTTAATTTTAGCGTGATGACTCAAAATTTCAAACCTTTCATTCGTTCAGACACACGAGGCAGGCAAAAGGAACTTGCAATTTTAAAAAAGCTGGGACTATTCACTTTGAAATCCTAGTTCTCGGCAACGAAACAAAAATGTGGCAGCACTAATCCGAATATTTACTGTTGATGTTCGTCTTCAGCTTCAGGATCCTTGGTGAAGGCTTCAGGAAGGGCTACTTGACCAGGCTGCAAAACGTATACTCTTCGAGTAGGTGGCGCTGCGTTCTTGGCGAAAAACGCCGAGTAGTCTTTGACAGCCTTTTGAGGTTTCACAGGTTCTGAAACTAGATGTCGTATTTTGGGTTCACTTTAGTAATGTTTGGAAGTGCAAAAACTTTGGTTATTTTTCAAATTACCAGGTCCATTTGAAGTAGCTCCAGGTTGGTCGTTTGAAGTTCCGTTTGCCACTGCCGCTCCATTCGTCGTTGAATTTGATCTCTGGTCTTGATCGCTGTCGTCGCCGGTTTTAGGAGGCCAGCCTGATTTTCTGAATGCTGAATGAAAAACATATTTTCAAAAATTGTGCTTTTTCCAGACTGGCTTCAAAAATTTAAGAGAGCTTGAAAAATTTCAGTTACCCAAGGAAAATGTAGGAGTTGCTTTCGGCATCGGTTTCTCCACTGCCTTCGGAGGCCATGTTGGAGTGAACTTGAGAGGTCTTCCAAACTGGTCCAGCTGAACATCGTCGCCCATGTCTAACTGTTCAACCATCATAGGTTTTTGAAATTTCACTAGTTCAAATTTTTGACTTTTAAAATTCTACCACTGCGCCCTCTGGTCTGTCCACTTTTTTCTCTGTGAGTAGAACTTGAACAAAATATAATTTTTTTGGCGTTAGCACTTTTGTTGTTTACCATCGAAGCTTCTGGCGATAACTAATGACTTGAGAGGATTTGGAAGCGGATCCGAACTGGGCAATTTCTTAAAGCCTCTCTTCTTCTCGTTACGTACTGTGCTACTTTATGTTGTTATTAAAAAAGTTTGTAGGAAATTATGTTTGTTTTTGCAGTCAAGGCAAGTATACAAGGGGAACCACCGGTAGTGAAACAGAAAATTATGGGTGGCAGGGAGATGATACTCTCATGTTGAAGATAATGGCAAAATGGCAAACACTAAAGGCTAAAGTAAAACATGAGAAGACCGACAGGAATCCTAATGGTTTATCCGGCTGCAATCTCAACGCTATCCGAGAACGTATCCGAAAATTGCAAGCCTCTGTTCTCTACTGCCGTAACGATACGGTCTGAAAAGTTGCCAAAAAATTTCGCAACATAATCAACAACGACAGGGCTTGGCTGCCTGCACATGTGGCTCCGTAATTCTTTTTCCTTGAAAAGTCTAAAGGCTTTTCTAGATTCGTGCTTTTGTGCAATTATGCCCGTTAGCTTAATAGATGATATCTCATTTATCGCCCCGATTTACCATGTCGAAAGATAAGAAGACTAGCTGACTTTTGAGGAGGCGGATGTTGGTTGATGATGGCGATATAAAAAGAATATTTTGACAACTGTATAGGACATTTACGGCACGGGTTTCTCAAGCAAATTGAAGTTGAGTTTTGACCAAATGTCCTATCAGAATGATGACGCAAATGGCGGAATCTATGCCGGCCGTGGGAAACGGATGAGCGAGTAATAATAAAAAGGAGAAAATCTAGAATCTAGACTAGGGCAATGCAACAAGTAGGAAGCGGTCCTAGGCCTGTCAAAGAAAAAGCACTAATTTTTGTACGCTCTAACGAATGCTTTTGGTCGGGGGTCACAACAAACATGCCGACAGGTTTATGTTGGAGGAAGGGGAAACAAAAGAAAATTCAACAGCTGAACAAGTGTAAAAACTCAGGAAGGAACATGGATTAGCAAACCATGACAGAATGAATTGTAGCTACCTTGACTTGAATATTATGCGATTATTTTAGACTTTTTGGCATGCGTTGCGGATTACGAGAAAAGCGTAAAAGGAGAGACAAGTGTGCCAATATTTACGACCACGAACAACGTTTCTTGATGAGACAAGCGTTTAAGTGAAATGTGTCGTTAGAAGACGGTTTTGGCTGATTCTGTGCAAGTTTTTTGCGAAAGATGTAAAAAGCGTGTAATGGGAGATACTTCGGGGATCTAAAAGACGATGAGGAGCTATTAAACGAATGCGTCGATGGATGTAAACACGAGTAGTTGAAGAAGTAGAAGGTGGTTGATGAAATCGCACGATGATTTGTTGGTGTCAGAGGGAAGCCAATTTGGATGGGAATAGGTCCATTTTTCTTGCTGGTATCGTTTCAGCGAGTGTGGTGACAGTAACTGATGTCGCTGGCAAAAGTTGCGTTCTAGACGATAACTGACGTAGGGGCGTAGTAAGCTGTAGATGAACTTGAAATTGCTTGAGATTTGCGGATTCTGGCGCTTGAGATGCGAGGGCTTTGAATTGGAGCTGAAATGATATACAAGGCTTGTCAAAAAATCATAGCGAGTTAATGTCTGTGAATGAAAGGTTTGTTTGTACATGTCGAGTATAGTTTACGGATGATTTGGATTTCGCTCAACCATGGAATATCGTATTGCAGGTTCTCGACAGGGAAAAATCTTGCAGTCTGTAAAGGGCAGAAGAGTCAGAGGGCAGGTCTACCGAATGTTGAACTACGACTTTGAAGGATTTCGGTATTTTGGTTTATTCCTTTAGTATTTCTTTTCTCGACTGAAAAACGAATGACATGAGTTTCGATTAAATATATATTATAATATTATAAACAAAATTAAGTCATCAAAATCACTTGTCGCGCTCCTTGTCCAGGGCATATTTGACATCCTCTGAAGCAACATTTAGCGATATTTTAGTAGAGGCTGTGATGAGTATATCGCTACTTTCCAAACTGACGAGTCTTAGGGCTATTAGTCTCATTAAAGCTGCTGTGATGTTGTCGCGGGACCAAGATTTGCCTTCGTATTGGTTCTGAGTAACAACGTAGGATTCCACACGGCCAAATGTGATTTCTTCGTCGCCACTGCGTTTGACTTCGCCGACGACTCCTTCAAGAAGACACTTTTCTAGGGTGCTGCAGTTGCGAATGGTTTCGACTTTAGGGGTAGTAAACAGCTCTTGGAAGGCTGAATTAACAGCGTGGACTCCTTTGACTCCAGATTGCTCCATCTTCTCCACTGTACGTTTGGCTATCTGAAGTGCTCTGCGAGCATCACCAGAAACTGCCGCTACTTTCTTTGATAACAGGCTCAGTGCGTCCACATTCAGTTCAGTCTTGCGTTTAGACTTTTTCAACCAGGATTCTACGATGGTTTGTAGCTGACTTGCATCGTATGGAGGAAACTGTACTCGCGATAGACCCATTCTGGATGCGTTTCGGTTGACAAGGTTCTCGGGTAGATTCATTGTGTTGAAGATGCCGATGAAGGTTAGCTTGGTGTCAGGGTTGGTGGTCCACTCCAGCAACTGGTACAGGACTGCTTGGCGTTTGTCCATCAGCTGATCCAATTCGTCAATAACAAGGACTGTGGGTATAATGCCCAGTGTTGCGAAGTGGGTTGCTAGCTTAGCCAAAGCTTTTTTGGAGCTGAGCTTTTCTTCGGAAATGTGCTCCCACAGCACCTTCCAGATCTTGTCAGGGTTGGTGCCCAACGAGAGACCGTTGATGTAAACATTGTTGAATTCCGGTGTATCTGAATTCTTTTCAAGTTCTTCCAGGACTGTACTGACTATCAAAGTTTTGCCGGTTCCAGGGACGCCACTAACATACAGACATTTGCTGCCATTATCAACAATGTTTTGCTGGACTAGATGAGATATCTCATTGAACTGGTCTTCTCTGCAGGGGACTGGACATAAGGGTATCAAAGATCTTCGTTTTCCCATCTTTAGGTTAGGTACAACGGACTGAGGCAAAGCTGAAAACAAACAAGAAATTTTATGAGTGTAAATGCGAACATTCTCAAGTGAGCAGCCGGGAAGCAAGATCGATTTTTTACAGTTTACTTACATTTGTTACAAGCTGAAGCCGAATCAATAAGAGGATGGAAGTGATACGTCCTTCAATGATCAAAATTTTCTTAACTTTAACTCCAAGTCCATTTAAAACACATTAGTTTTTGACTCAGCCCGCACAGCCCTGAACTCCTTACTTTACCGCCAACTCTTGGAACAAAAACAACAAACTCCCGCCATGCGGTTTTGAAAATTTTCAAGGATATCTTGGCGCCATAGAGATGTCAAGAAAAACTCGTGTTTACATTACGGACGAATTTGCCATTTACACGTCATTCTTCACTGAGCGTAATTCACCGTTTTAGTATAATTTGCTGATTTGGCTGACATTGACGTAAACATACGGTTCAAAGTGAGGACTGGTTGTGTGTATCTAATGACAAGTTTTTGCTGATTTAACGATCATTTGTTCCATAGTTGAACACCTTTACAGCTGCATCAGCTTGATTAGTTGTACATTCTGTAAATTCAGCCACGTTGGTTTGTGACATTTGTCTTCAGTTTGTGACTCATTAGTACTGGTCTTGGATCATGTGCAATTGAAGAAACTTTTCAGCAGAATATCCAGCTTGGTTACTTCAAACATCTATGAAAATGGGTGTTGATGACGGTACTGCAGTCCAAGAAATCGAAATCACTGCAAAGCAGATTGTCGATAGGATCAGCGTCAATCTGGGAAATGGCAGTGTTGCTACCGGCAAGACTCCCGCCAACAGCGGCGATCAACATCGACAATCCCTTTCGAAGCGTCTGTCTGCATCGTATGGAATTGAATTTGATCCAGTTGTCGGAACCACTGATGCCAGAAGAGTACCTGCAATAGAAGAATCAATCAGCCAAAGTGGTGACTCGCCGAGGCCTGGGTCAGGTCAGAGCTCTGTTCAAGACCATTCGATTGTGGAGCGAAGTATGACTGAACATGAGAAGAAAGCAGAAATTTTGCTTAACGCAGTAACTGTAAGTTTCACAAATATATATTATCTTTTGATCAATGATCAAATTCATGTTCATGAACCTTGTTCTTGTATTGTTACAGAAATGGCTGAGGGAAGTCAATGGTGACCTTGAGGAAGTGAAGGATCTCTATAATGTCGACGAAATCTTGCCTGAAAATTTCCACTGGATCTTTAGTATCGAATCTTACATTCGTAGCCTTAGCCGCAGTCAAAAAGGACTGGTTTCCAAAATATCGACGTTGCTGGTCAACTGGCATAAACAGTTGTTTCATTTTGACAAGTATGCTGTTTATTTTCGTGAAAGTAGTGAGAATCGTTGTGAAAAATAGAACTGATGATAATTTGGGCTTCGTTTTTAGGCCGAACGCAGGTGAAACGGAATACAACAGAGTAGTAGCAAATTGGGATCAAGCAGATGGAATAGCCTCAATGCTGAAGCTCAATTTGATCTCCAAGTTCCCCGACTATGTCTCAGATGGTTTTCTAGCTTTTGAGAAGAGTGGAAAAAGGCCAATTTTGTATTGTAGTGACGAAGCCCTTGGCAAATCTCTTGTTTCAAAGGTAAGGCTCGATGTTCGAAGTACAAGATTCAGAATGTGATAGATGACTTTAAGAGTGAACGTTTAATTCCAGCTGGCCTTGCCGAAGTCGTACCTTTCTGTTGTAAATACGCAAGAAGATACGTGGATCTATGGGCTACAACAAAGCTTAGATGATACAGCGACAGTTCCTATCGGCTTCGTTCTTAGTGTTGGTAAGTTGTAGATTGAGCCCGAAGAACATTTAGGAAGATTGTGAGCATTGAAGCATCGATTTATGTTTATAGATGGCAAGCAGTTACCACTAGCTTGTGAAGTACTAGGGAGATATGGAATCTGGGTACACCTGTACGGGCCTAATACCCTAGCGTATTTAGTGGAGCGGGCTGAAAATACACAGATTGGGAATAGCTTTACAATTGACTTGAACTTGTGGATACGAAATCTTCGATTGCCAGTTTTGGTGAGTGAAAAATATCTTTTGTGGATGGAGATTGTGTGATGTGCGACTGTGTCTAATAACTTTTATATTTGCAGACCTTCTACAAGCTTCCAAAAAGTTTAGAAACTACCGCAGCACAGATTACGGAGCTGAGTGGGGATAACGAATTCAATATTTTCTCACCTTGGTTGATCACTAATGTAAGTTGTCGATAGGTATTGCTAACTTTTCGGTTATCAATCCCAGCTAAAATGAAAGATTTGTTACAGATTGTTGGAACAGACGAGATGAAGACTGCTGTTAGAGATATCACCAATCGTGGCAGATTTCTATTAGGCATGGTGCGGAAATATGATTGCCTTCAGATTGTGGTATGTCAAACTGTCAAACCTTCAGATACGCACTTCAGATTGCTTTGGGCCACATTTCTAGTGTGCATGTTTTGAAATTTTGCAGCCTAACCTTTGTGAACTGGGTCCAGGAGCTGATGTTACAACAAGCATAACATTCCAGTACCACCCGTCTCAAACTGCAGAACAAGCTCCTGAGGACGTGAATACTGAAGAAAGCTTCTTGTACATCGAAACACTGAATTCGTGGCTATACCATATCATGGAGCGAGATTTGAAAGGCTTCGTCCCAGTAGAATTCGTTCGAACTGCCCAGGGTCTTCACATTCGCATTGATGTATTTCGTAGTCCCAGATACGAACCTGAAGATGAAGAAGTGGTGCTCTCATTGTTTGAGAATCATTTGTCGGTGCTTCAGTCAACAGTAGCCCAAAAGAAGGTATTCCGTCGACTTGTCCTCGAGGCTGAAGAACTTCAATGGGTCAACCATGAAAGCGTTTGGGCTGGTATCGGTGCTGTTCGTTACATTCCGTCATTCCAACGAATCAAACCACAAGTCGGTGAGAACCAAACACCGGAAGTTGCTGCTCTCCAGCTTGAAGAAAGTTCCAAGGAAAATGTCGACCATCTGAACGCCCAAATTGTTGATAAGCTAAAAGCTATTGATTCTGCATTCTCCTTAGGTAAACCTACAATCTTGCAGTATAACCATATGTTTTGTTTTGTTTTCTGACACTTATGTTTTTGCAGGCGAAGGGTCTAACGGAGATTGGTGCGTGCAGTTTGGCATGGTGACAATGGAAACGGATGTCAAGGAGCTAGTGCGGCTTGTGATTTCTGCAGGGCAAGAGATTGAAGAAGGTTCGGAGTTCTTGAACAAAATGTCGGAGCTAGTCAAACAAGGTATGTGTCCTGCAGATGTACAATGTATTTCCATTTCCACTTGGAAGCCAATCTTGTTGATGAACAAGTTTGTTAATTGAAATTTTGATTTCAGGTATCGAGAAAGCTACTGAAGAGCTTCGACGAGAAGCAGAAGATGTCTTATGGGAAGAAGGAATCCTGCGGAGAGTACCTGTAGTCGGCACCTTCGTCAATTGGTTCTCGCCACCCGTCAAAGAGACAGGTGTTCGAGGTCGTGCCTTAAATCTGACACAGGGAAAGGTGCAGTCAACGGAGAATATCTACAAGTAATGATTTTCACCATTATTCTTTTTGTACAACTTCAAGAATCATCTCACTGATAATCTCAATTTTTGAAATTCCAGGTACCATATGCAAGTTGTCGAAGAAACTCCGAGCAACAATCAGCAATAAGTTCCAGTCGCCTTCGATGTTACTTCCAAACATTATTTGTTTCTTTACATAGCTTATAGTTTTGCACTTCCACAAGCATACTTCAACAAGCACAAGGACAACGATTATATTTCGGCCTTAGATAATGTACGTAAATTTTTGTTTATTTATTCATTCTAGCTCT
>JAQGBJ010000967.1:0-28701 GCA_034698345.1 Sphaeridia pumilis | reverse complement strand
GCTCATCGGAAAATCAGTCACACTCACCTTTCTGTTCTCTTCACTTCCTTTCCTCTTGAAAATGAAACTTGTAAGTTTGAATTCCCAAAATTTACCAAATTTTCAAATACAATTTTTCAATTAACTGACTGTCCTCTTCGGACACCTGCATACCCGAATCCACAATTGTGTAGTTAACAGACAATTTTTCGTTTTTGCAGTTCATCGTTGCCGCGCTAGTGGCTTTGGCTGCGGCTGAGCCGCCGTCCAGCTACAGTGCCTCCAGGCAGAACTACGGAGCCCCTTCCAACAACTACGGCGCTCCAGCTGCATCCTCGAACGGAGGTTACAGCCAGAATGGCCAGAACGGAGGCTACTCAGGAGCTAACCAGGACCAAACTTCTGGAGGATTCCTGACCGGCGGAAGAACCACCAACATCCGTCAAGGAGGTGCTATTGAATCCGAGTCGGACCTCGAACTCGAAAACGAAGGCCTCCTCCTCCCCAGCGAAATCGTTGGACAAGACCTCTTGGACCGTGTCGTGGATGCCTTGAGCGAAGAACTCGCCCAACAAGCTGCTGCCAAGTCGACTGCCTACGGAGCTCCCCAATACGGACCTCCCAGCAGCGGATACGGAGCCCCAAGTTCTCAAGGTGCCCGGGACGCCAACCGCATCAACTTGCTCATCCCCCCAGATCCACTCAAGGCTAAGCTCATCGCCAACTACATCCAAAAGACCACTGGCGACTACGTCGGAGGAAACTACAACGCCAACCCCAACAATGCCCCAAGTGGTGGATACAGCAACTAAGTCCAACTCTTCTGGTCGCCTTCCGAACTAGTCCACTAGCGCATGACTCCTCTCTAAGGATTCTATACTTTTCGTTACTTTTCTATAGTTGTGGCTGCTAAAGTGTACAAGAGTCTTTTTTACATGAAAATGTTAGAAACTCTTTGTACAAGTAATCAGGTTTCCAAATTATCCGCCGGCATTCTGTGCTGGTTATAATCAGATTCAAATTATAAAGTAATTCGACTCTTACCATTACCTGTTTATCACACTTTCATTTTAGTGCAATGCAATAAAATGGTTGTTGAAAGAACCTTGTGATTTTTCCCGTCATACAACGCCCGCATTTCATATAGTTTAACCCTTTCGTCGTAGGAAAAGGAAAACAGTAGCTTACAGCACAGTATTTCATAAAATTCAGAATTCACAAAGTAACTCTGCAGAAGCATCAAATACATAGAAACACTTTAATTAACGTGGCCAATAAAGAGTAACTCGGATTCAGCAATTTTTAGTGAGTTTTCCAGCACGTGCCTATACTATCAGAAATCATGAAGCCCTGACCGGACCTCGACCATGGTTGAATCATCTGCTAATGACTGTAGAGCCGAAAAACTCAGTCACGCAGAAATCTGTCCTTCCTTTGAAAATAATAAATGTCACACTTGGTATAGAGTGATCGAAAGAACTTTACAGCTTGAATTCTTATAGCCAATATACGCACAATACCGATCACGAGCATTATGATGCTGCTGCGGAAAACGAAGCGGGCGACAATTTCGATATTCGATTTCAGTTTAATTGATGTTGACTTGAGTATAAAAAGAACCTCTGGCTTAGCGATAACTATTTTCGTTCACAAACAGATGAAGAAGACATGTTACCCTGAACCTTTAATTTTCGCTTCAAAATGGTATTTATGTTATAACAGTTAGTTAGTATCACTTTAGAACTACATGCAAAACTAGACAAGTTTCGGTATTCACAAAGAGAGATTATGGATGTCAGTACATACATAAATTATAAAATGACTGGATGACGTACTACAAGGAACATGAGAACATGGCGGACAAAATGTCACTTAAGATTTGCCGATTCACGAATTGCACGTCCGGTGGTAATCTTCTACTTTCTTAATGTCCAACAACAAGGATCCCATCTCTTCCACCAATCTGTCGATTTCTAATGACAAGTCTCCAGCTCTACCGTCGTGCTCATTATATTCTTGCTCAATTCCTGCAAACGGGTCAAATAAATGAGTTGTATTCTATTTCTTTGAAAACTATGCACACAAAATTAAAAACTCGATTCACCTTGAAGCTCCTTAACTTTATCCTCGACGCTATTAGCTAAAGCCGTAGCTTGAGATTGCAGATCTTCACGTTCCTTGGCTTCGTCAAACAATTGCAACTTGGTTTGTAGGAGTCCAGAAACTTTGTCATGTTCTTGACGCAACCTATAAACGTATGGGATAGGTAAAAATGCTGGACGCCGAAAATGCGATTTCGCTTAGAGCCTTAATATGGCAATGACATATGCTTACTTTTTCGCGTTTTCTTGCACTTCTGTTGCATTTCTGTAAGCTGCTTCAGATTCATTCTTTGCTTGACCTCTACGTCGCTGGTTCTCGAGACTCTTCTTCTGAAGTCCCTCTAAACGTTTCTTGAGGCTATCAACGTCCTGCGATGACTGTGTCGCTTTCTTTCTTGCATCATCATTTTCTGTTCCAATCTTAGTCAGCAAACACAAAATGTGAAATTTTCAGCTCGGAATCTTTTGTGTGGCTTTGTTAAACATTGCAGTAGTTACCTGTTTTAGATCATTGTCTGCTTTGCTGATATGCTCCTGGGCATCGTCATTTGCTTGCACAGCTTTGTCCTGAGCCTCTTTCGCCTTATCAAGCTCATTGTTGATTTTCATTGCAGTTCCGAGCATTTCGGACGCGTCCTTCCTGTTATCCAGAGGAAACAAAATGATATCCAAATATTAAGACATCTACATACTTCATAGTCAGATTCTTCAGTCTTTACTCACGCCGCCCTGTTCGCACTGTCCTTCAGTTGTTGCGCTTCGGCTAAATCATCTCCAGTTTCTTGAAGAATGCGGTCGATATTAGTCAACTGTTGAACAATATCGCCAATTTGACGCGCAAGGTCCTCGATTTGTTCCCGCCGTAGTGGTATTTCTTTGCTTAGAACCTAAGGTAAACATGATAGTCAAACTAACGTTGAAGTTGAAACATTCGCAATTTTATCCGGGCTTTACCTCATTCGCCAGCGTTCTTATTTCTTGTGGAATAGATCCAGAAGCTTCCAAAAACTCTTGAATAGTCACTTCAAGGTCTTCAAGAGATGTCCGCCTTTCGACCGTCAAGTTTCTAGCTAAGACAACATCTTGATATGCTGCTTCAGATAAAGCATGGGCATCTTCGACTTCCGAATTCGTTTGCGATACCTATAGCAGTTGGTTACTATTAGTGAAACACAAGACAGATTGTAAAATTTCTAGCTCTGAGGTACTCACTGCTCGAAGCAAATCTTCTGCTTCACTGTCCTTCTGCCTGAGTTCGAGGAGCGCGTCTTGTGCGTATTTGAGAGCATTGTCAGCATTGGTAACAGCGCCCTTGTCACAAGATAAACCACCGCATTTTCCACAACCAGCTCCGCCACAGTGACTGTCACAAGGATTTCCGCCTCGATCACAAACAAGTGTGTTCAGCTCCGGAAACGATGCGTCCATGTTCTTCAAAGCAGCGTCAATTTTGTCGAGGTCATCGGAAACCTGAATCTTGGAAGTATTCATCGTGTCGCCGACACTGTCCAACAAATTCTTTACACGAGTCCGCTGACGCTCCGATTGCTTGACTACTGTTTGAGTTGACTCTGCTCGCCGTCGCGATTCGTCACTCCTTCTTTTTGCATCCCGAGTCAAACTCAAAGCCCCTGAAACAAAAACGTATTTAAGATTTGCTTCTTTTATGTGTTGAATTTTATTCCAGCTTACCTTCAATATTTCCTTCCTGTAAGCTGATGGCATTAGTCTTGAGAGCATCTGCTGAAGATTCCAATGCGTCAATTTTCCTCTCCAGTTCGCTTAAGGAAACGTTTCCAAGTAGAATTTTTTGCGAAACATTTGCAACAATGCTTTCCAGAGAATCCAGCTGCCCGCCAATATCAGTAAAGGTGGAACTGAGAAAACAAAGCATAAGTATGTGAGTTTTTGATTGTTTATCACCTCATCTACAGGTTATTTGTCCTACTTACTTCCGTTGGTCAATAGTTTTCTGGAGGTTTTCCAAGTCGGAAGTACCTACGCTGGAACTTTCAATAATATGGCCGATTTCTTCGACTCTTTTTTGCATGGCATCAAATTCTCTAGTGTAGGCTCCTGTTGCACCCTGTTGCTTGATTCGTGAAGCGGCATCGACGACATTAGTAGTTTTTCCTATAATCATCAAAAGTATATATAGAATCGTTGAAGATTGGTGACGTTGGAGAGTCCAAAACAAACAAATTCAAAGATTTATTTCCTTCATGTACTCACCTTGCAAATCCGCGATGATTCTGTCCCAGTTGTTGAAGCACTCTCCGCATGGTGAACAATACGGCGCGTCCCCGACGTATCCTCTGGCACATTCGTTGCACAAGTGCCCACCTATTCCTGGCAAACAGGTGCAACTTCCGTTATGTCGGTCACATTGGGATTTGGCAGATCCTCTAGGGTCACATTCGCATGCTGGAATTTATAAAAACCATTATGTATTCGTTATAAACTTTTGTTTAGGAGGTAAATTGGACAGGGAGCAGCTCACGGTAGCACTGTACGTTCGGATCTCCCCAATAATTGGCTTGACATTCGTTGCACTGTCTTCCTCCGAATCCTTCTTTGCACTCACACTGACCATCATACTGTAAGAAATTTAAAAAGAACCAGGTAATTGCACCTCATCTTTGCTGATTGGACGCTAAACTTGAATGCTTGAATCAGGTCTTACCAAATTGCACTGCGTGTCAATCGAACCAACTGGATCGCATGCACAGGGCTCGCATCCTTCCCCACTAGCGATTTTCCAATGATCTTCTGCACACTTATCACAAATGTCACCCGTCACGTTGGGTAGACATGGACACTGCCCAGTAAATCGGTCGCAAGGTCCAGCAGAAGAATCCGTTCCAAGAATATCGCACTTGCAAGCTGCAGAATATATTTTCATTCAGTTAACGTGCTTGTAGTTAAAACTAGACATAAGATGAGCGCAGGTGAGTTTAAAGGGTTGCTTACTTTTGCAGTCATGCTGCAATGCGTCTCCATGGTAACCTCCTTGACAAAGCTGGCAATGGTCTCCCTCGGTATTGTATAAGCACTTGAGACACTTTCCGGTCTTCTTGTCACAGTTGCCAGGTCTACCCAGATCTATGTTGTCGCTACACTCACAAGGTCGGCACGATCCTCCAGGCACGTCTGGTTCTCCGTAGTAATTCTCAGCGCAAGAATCGCAACGAGCGCCTACAAATTCACAACATGACATGGCATTACAATGGACAGAGCAATTTGAGTGAGCCAGTTCACTACAGTTTACAGCTGACAGCAATGTATCTTTCACCTTCATATCCTTGTTGACATTCGCAAACAACGGAATCGGTATGACGATCCAGGGCGCATCTACTTGCAAACGAGTGACCGCTGTCGATAGTACCGGGACAGGGGCACTGGCGGCAGGGAATGTCCATTCCGAGTCTCGGATCACCGTAAAAACCCTCAGTGCACCTAGAATTAAAGATAAGTAAGTATCCACGAGACATCCATGATTGCGTAGGAAAAAGATTATTTTTGCCAGACCTATCGCAACTAGCCCCAGTAGTGGAATCTCGACAATCAATACAAGTTCCTGTTGCAGAATCACAAATGTCGGCATGTCCATTACAATCGCATCGCTGGCAGTTGGGGAAATTCCAATATCCAGGTTGGCACTGGTCGCACTGTTGGCCGTATGTATTAGGCTTACATCTGCATTGACCTGAAATCTGGTCACAGAAGTTGTCCAAAGAGCCAATCGAGTTACATTCACAAGCTGAAAACAAGATAGGCTTTTCAAGTAAACATATCATTCTTTAGAGCGGATGATTTCCGACGTGTCTACGAGCTAAATATGTTTGGGTTTATTTCAATATTAGATGACAAAGTTGACTAACGTCGGCAGCCTTCAGGTCCAAAACCGTAGGTTCCTGGAGCACATCTGTCACATGTTCGGCCTACAACATTCAACTTGCATTGACACTGGCCACCAAGAGGGTCGCAGATGGAACTTTTCGATCCTGTAAGGTCGCAGCCGCAATCAAATGCTCCATCTGATGAATAGAATCCGACGCTCGAGAGGATCTTCTTACACTCCTCCGTAGGGTATTTGAGAGCCCTCCAGTAATTCTCTTCACACCTGTACCGGTCATACATTTGACGAAGGTAGTCGTTATCCTTGAAAAATGTGATGTTGTCTGCTGACGGTATCAATGCTATCTGTAGACGTTCAAGGGGAAATTATTTAGCCTCATTAGTTGTATAATTCAAATTTTCTATAAAGACAAATGTCGCCATTCTTACAGCATCGATGAGGACGCATGACTGGTGCCGATCTGCTGGATGAGCTTCTAGCTCCAATCGAACTTTGTATGAATTTCCCGCTTCAAAGCACAATGGTGGGTATACGATCGCTTCTCTAGAATCTAAAATGATAAAATTCCTTATTTAACTCCTGGAAATTAAATTTTCATCATAAAAGAATCTAGCAGCCAACCTTCTGTCAAATATGTTGGTTGAGCGCCACCCAACGGCGAATTTGCGCAAGGTCCATCTTCTCTTGGGGGCCTTTCCGGTAGTACGATCAGATGTACTTGAGCTTGAGTAGCCGTCTACGGCGCAAAACACGTGTTCCAATTAATCTCGGAGGTTTAAAATAAAAAGCGGATATTTTGGGGTTACTTGCCATCGGCTCGTAGCGAATCACGATTTGGTAGTCCATGCTGACAGCGATGTCATTAACTGGGAACTCGAGGTATGATCCACCACAAGCTCTAACAAACCCAAGTCCTGTCCACGTAGACGGTCTGTCACGGTAAGGTTCCCTTACGACAACGGTGCAATTCTGCGAATGCATGGGCATGAGTTACTCTACAGTTTTGAGCAATAACTGAACCACTTTGGTCTAGATTAAACTTACTGGACTATTATTCGCGATTTCAGCCTCATAAAGAAGTTGATCCGGGGCGGGAGCGTAATAGCCTTGACGAGGAAGGTTGCACGTTGTTCCAACAACATTCGGGCGGCACCTAGCGGTCAAGTGTAAATTGTTATTTTAGATCTCTGCACCTATCTTTATTAAGCCTTTATATTTTTGTGAGAAATTCTTCATGGGCATCTTACTTGCATTGGCCAGAAACTACGTCGCAATCATTGTCGTACGAGCCGCCTACATCACAGTCACAAGGTTTGCAGCCCAACGGATCTTCGGACAGGCCGTAATGCTGAGGTCGGCACTGATCGCAGTTCCTGTTTATGACGTTCCGCTTACAGGTGCACGATCCGTCATAAACGTCGCAACCACGATTGTTGACTGTTCCAAGAGTATTGCAGGAGCAGGCTGCAATCGAAGAAGAAACCATTATCGCTGGCTCATTTCCAATGAAATAAATGATTTTGAACGGAAGCAGCTTTCACCTTCACAACCGTCCGGATTTGATTCTGTCAGGTTCCAATACCCATTTTGACATTCATCACACCTTCTTCCAGCAACAAAAGTTTTGCAGTGACATTTCCCTGCCTCGAGGTTATTTTCGACATCCGTTTTGGAGTCACAAATTCCATTGTACAAGGAGCCCTTGGGGTCACAGTCGCAAGCTGGCATAAAATTTACCCATTAAAAATCCGAGGTAGTAGAAATGGAAAAACTTTGTTGCGTTTCTCACCCCAGCAAGCATCCCTGTCAGTGATCTGCCGATCTGGATGTAAGTAGAAGAACTGACGACATTGGTCACATTTGTAGCCCATAGTGTTGTCCTGGCAGTTGTCGCAGACTCCACCGCTTCGCTGTCCCGAAAGTTCATACACAGCCGAATCAAAGTGGCAACTGTCAGAATGGTTGTTACAGTTGCATCCTAAGGATAATGCGAATAATTAATTTCGGACAACAAGTGGAGTTATTTTAACAGAATAATTGTGTTTTACGTTTGCACGCGTTCGTTTGTTTCCCGAAAGCTGGCTTCCATGGGAGGTCATTGTAGAAATCCTCACATTCTTCGCAGTTGTAGCCCTTGGTGTTGTGTGTGCACTCGCAGCGGCCATAAACCATGTCGGGCTTCGGCTCTTCGTCCGTTGAAGTAGGTAAACATTTTGAAGCATGTCCGTAGCAAGAACACGACCCTCGAACCACCATCTCGTAAATGGAGTAGTAGTATTTTTCCTGTCGATAGTCAGCATAACGGCAATAAGAAGATTATTCACAGTCAGTCCTGTTTCATACGACTCGTAGACGCCCGGAGAATTTCACGGCAGATTTTTGACTTGTTACTGGTTAGTTTACTATAAAGACTATAATTGTAAAATACCTGAATTTCAGTTCGCCGATCCAAAAGATCATCTCCAAGTGTATGAAGCTTGGTAAAGTTCACTCGCAGATTCGTAACTTTCAACAAATTCTGAACTTCTTGTGAGTAAGGATCCTTGATGGGAATTGTTCTTGGTAGAACCCGGAAAATCACCTGATCAAACATTGCTCTATCATTATGCTTTTCTGTAATTTATGACTTTGGAAAATAATTTCGTTTAATCGTTACCTCTCCTTCCGTAGATGGATCCACATTCGAGTACCTCGATTCGCAAACTACGTCGGTAATCTTTTTAGCCGTTTCATCCGAATCCTTCGGTATTCCAGGGAACGAAGCTTCACAATCAGCAGCAAAATACCGGTAAACCTAAAAAACAATATTTAGCTTCTGCAAAACAGTTGATTTATGCAAGCTTTGTATGAGAGTCGAGTTATCCAACCTGCCAAGTCTTGCCCTGGTCGTACGAGCGTTCAATCAACATTGCAGATGGCCTGAACGTTTTGAAGGTGATGATCATGTGGGTAAAATGGAATTCGGCCTCCAGATCAAGTCGAATTGATACATTTTCCACTCCATTTTCAGACTGCCACCAAGTTCGCTTTCCTTGTATTCTGCAGGTCAAGCAGGCAATGAATTACGATTAGTCATATAGTTGTCAGCCTTTAATGATAATTTACCTGTTGTCTGATCTGTAAACAATTTTGTCGATGGTGTGACTCAGACCGCTGAAGAAGGCTTCTGAAGAATAAGGTTTTGGCGTTGAATCACATTGAAAACATTTTTTCTTATCTTCAAGGTGGGAAACAATGCAGTATCGCTCCTGTAAATTATTGGCACCGTTTTTATATTTATTGTATCGCAGAGTTGCTGTAAGTGTTACATGCCACAAAGGCCAACCCACCGGTTTTCTGAGGCCACAGGTTGAAGTTGCAGATAATCTTTTCTCTCTGCCGATTAGAAGGTTCCCGGTTGCCGGGTAGCACGAACTTTGTTCACATGGATTCACTCTCTGGGGGATATAACCTATGTGAAATCCAAGTGCAAAAATACATTAAAAGAGGCTCACATGCTTGATTTCTGTAAAGGCTAAGAACAATTAAATTTCGAGGACTTTTGCAGTTTTTTATCAAGTTTCTCAGGCCAACCTACGTCTCGTTAACCAGGTGAAACCAAATCAGAATGATATGATTTTATGACGGTACTGTAGGAAATAACGCAAAAAGTTCATACACTACGGAGACATTTGGAACGAAGCTGGTTTGTTGACGCCAGGAGATTTCAAGTTTGAAGCTTGGATTTGTAGTTTGTAGAATTGTAGCATTTAATCAGGTTTACCTGTCGTGCTGTTTTCGATGTAAAAGTGTGCAAATGGGTGAACGGCGACATCATCAAGAAGTCTTTTGTTTCCAAAGAAGTATGTAATGTTGGTAAAATTCGATGAAAAAATTTGCCCTTGAGGGTAAGAATGGCTGTTTTCCTTGACTACGAGCACTTTTTGACCAGAAGGTTGCTTGACACCTTTACCTTCTTTAGAGAAGATGAAGCGAGTCGCGAGGTTTACAGAACGGCTTGCCCCTGCGTCATTTCTCTTATTGCCGTCACCTGTCTGTAGCCTTCTTTCTTTCAAAGTTCGCGAATATGTTCCGCCATGGATCACTCGCGGCGCTTTCTCTTCTACTTCAAACATGATAAACTTCCGATTACGATCCATGTTACACTTGTCATATGGCGGTTAGCAGTTAATTCGAATTCATGATTGCAGCCAGGTTATGTAACATTATTCCTCTCCATTTTTGCTGTTAAACTATGTAAATGAGTGAATGAGACTTCTAAAACCCTTCGGGGTAGACGCAGTTAGCCAAAAACCCATGTGAGTAGGTAATGTAAGTATTATCTCTTCCACTTCTTACTTGCATGTTACGTTGCCGCCATTATCGTTAGTTTCTCATGGGGTCGGAAAAGTAGGCAAAATTATGTCCCTGGTTTTGAGCAAAGTTGATGTAAAAAAGAAATGGAAAAAGTTGAAGACCGAGCCTATAGGCCGTGCATTTACGATCACAGTGGTAGTCATGGAGAAAATGCTTTGCATGAATTATATACATGACAACTGGTGAAAATGTTAACGGAGCAATGCCAATGCAACTTATACCAAAACCAAAATTGTTTCAAAGTCCATCACCATAAATAAACGAGATAATCCAAGTAGAATTCAAAAGATTTAACGTACCTCTGGGCCGATAGTCTTGCGTCGCTCCAATAGATATGTCTGGAAAAATCAAAATTGACTTTTAAAGTAACAAGTTGGCAAGGAGATATTATTCAGCTTTACTCGTAATGACTCCGAACAACAATATTGCATAAATTTGCAAATGCCCACTTCACAAGAGGTGAAAACATTTTTCGAAAGTTGTCAAGGTGCAGACGTATATACACAATAGATAAAGGGGTGAAAGCAGGAAAGTGCAACGGGTAAGGATTTCACCCCGTTACCCGTTGCTTTCCACGTGGATACAGCACAGCATCAGCACGTGCAAAGGCAGGCTCAAAAACTTTTTTAAGCTAATACAGGCAAGAGAAGCAAGTATTGGGTAAGCGGGCATTGTTACAGCCTACTGGATGGACAACAAACTGAAAGAACCGATTTTAAGTGATTAACGATTTAGAAAACTTACAAGCGAGTAGGAGGACAGCGAGGGTGAACTGCAAGGTTCCGGGCTGAAGGTACATTCTTCTGCTGTCCAGGCCTTTGGCCATGGCCAGGTTGAATGAAGTCGACTGTTGAAGGCCCGCCAATCGTAGCCTTGTTCACTTTTCACAAGAAAACACTCGACGGAGGAACGGAAGTGGGAACCGGGAAGTTGTCACAGTTTCGATCAAAGAGTAGGAATAAATGGGAATGGAATGGCAGTGGTTGTGGAACGGACTGGGTGATCAAATAATGATGGAAAGAAGAATGAAGGCGTTATTCAGAGTAGTGAATCTATGAGCTAAATGGGAACGTTGCAGCATGTTGAAACCTTGGTTTAATCTTGTTAGTTTCCAAGAAAGATAGAAGATAGGCGACGGATGTTGGGACAGTGGGAGATATGCAAGTAGTGACCTGCGCGCTCGTCGCTGCCAGCTTGTTATCAATCAATGGACAGCGGTTATGTTGATGGTCACTGAAATACTCGTTTCACGGGTTTTAACTAGCGAGGCAGCTCTAGCTTATTTAAGAGTCTTGGAGTCGGTCCGCCAAGGAGCTCGCGACTTGGTTGAATGCAGTCAAGACGGGGACTATTTAGGTGCAATGAATTATGCGGAGCCATGTGTTCTTCTTCCTGTGTCAATATGGAATGGCTACAATGTTAGTAGTAGTAAACAGTATTTCGTTGCGTGAGCTTTTGGGGCCGACCTGTTGGAGGAACGAGAATCTCCAGATTCATTCTGCCTTAACTTGTTCCCTGACAGATCTTTAGTCAACGTTATGCATTGGAGTCGGAATCTTCTTCCTGTGCCTTCACCGGCTGCCCGCCTTTCCACCGTCCAAGTCTCTCAGGAGGCTGATCTCTGCCTCAGCAACTCGAACTCGAGAGGAGAGTTCATAAATAAACACAACCAAATCGTTCATAACCTCATCTCCACAAGTCTATTAATTCCAGTCTTGATGTTAAATTCTTTCTCTCACAGCATAGCCGAAACGGCCTATCTCCAAACACACATCCTCAACCAAGTGTCGTCTTCCTCTTCACGTAAAGATTCAATGTTCCAATGGCAACTTTAGGTGCGGCTCCATTCCGGACCTTTGCTCCGAGTATCGAACATCAATCGACTCCATTGTTTTTGACGCCCAGTCGCCGACTTGTACTTCAATATGTATACCAGTCGTGTCATGTCTTTAGCTTCGTGACGGCTCTGATTCTTCCTAACATTCATCAAACCTAAGCTAGAACGCTTATCACTCTTCGTTTTATACAGAAATGTATCGTTTCGTTCTCGTTTAGCCGTTCAAGCAATTTCCTTTAGACCTCTGCCACTTGGCTATGATGCAATCAATTTCACTCTCAAGAGCGCGTCCTGAAAATTGGATAGCAGCAACAGCACGTCATCTATTGCACATTTTTGCAACAACATCTTGTCGTATGTACTTGTTTGCCCCATTAAATTTCCCCTGGCCAGATGTACCAAAATTAATTATTTTCCAATCAGAAAATTAACAATTCCGTTTCAGGTTTGCCAAATTTGCAGCATCTTGCTTTCATGTAATCCAGCTCAAAACCAGCTCATAGACGACGCTCCTTTTGGAATCCAGAATCGGCAAAAGGAAACGGTCTGCCGCTGCCGTTGCCCCAACCAACCCCAAGAAAAAACCCTTCCAAAGGGCTTTATGTTATCGAGAATTCATTCGACGAATTTTAATTCCTTTATAGTAGCATTTGACCAGGACGATTGAGAACAAACATAAATAATTCGTAAAAGTTCATAATTGTAAAATCTTCTTGATTTTAATTTTTTTATATGAATGATCGACATTTTTTCTTCACCTCTTGGTACACAAACGCAGAATGTTTTATAATCGTGACGGATTTTCAAGTTTAGTTAGCTCGAAGTGGACGCTACCAGAGCCTGGACTAATTATTTCGGGCTATCTTAACACGAGCGTTTTCGCTCTCGGAGAAAATTATTTTGCAGTTTACTTGTATGATTGCTGCTCATTTCACATATTACGGTGCATTTGATCTTTTCGCTTTGCAAGCCTTGGGGATTTAGCCAGGTTTCGTTGTGAAGCTTTCATCTTGTAATTGAACACGTATACCGTCTTTTCAGGTGAGAGGTTGTTTCTTGTATATAAAGCAGGATGACCGAAAAGCGTGATTTCTCAGAAAGCGTCTTTTACACGGCCAGGTAGTTACAAAATTGGAAGTTCAGATTTGCGTAGGTGGCATCACCTTTTAAGGTGACCATAAAATGCAAAAAAGGAAATCTCATCAGCATTCAATATCGTGAGTAATATGTTGCGCAAGAAATCAGAAATATCTCATGACCAGTTTTCGCTGCTCCATGTCCCATGGCCAGCAAAGCTAATTCACAACGTTTTGGAAAAAACTAACAATAAGAAATTATTTTGGTGATCCCTTTGGAGAAACTGGTCTTTACAAGCAGCATATTTGAATTGGATATAGTTACTAGCGGAATGCTACATATGAGGGCAGGCAGGTAACGAGGTTTCAAAACTGAATTTAATTGTCGCCGAAAAAGTTAACGCCTTGCCGGTCAGTATTTAAACGTGGTTGTAAAATCAAAATCGACGGCCGCTTGAACCGTTTTTATTTGAGGCCAGTTGCAGCAAATGATTGTCATATTCGAAATTGCCTGACCACTTGTGCTTAGTGCTTGTGCGGCTGATGAATGTGCGCAAATACCGCAAATACCGATATAGCCGGTGTATCTATATCTCGCTTAATTGGCATTGACCATGTGAATGTACATGTTATATATAACAAGATGGGAATTGGCCGTATGAAGAAGGATTGCTGTTCAGAGCTGCACATGTGTGTTAAACAGATGAGAGCTATTAATAATTGTAGAGCAGAAGTAGGATGTTGGAGGGTATGAGTAGAAAAGAATGGTACGTAACAGATGATTCGTGAGATGCACCAAAATTAAACCAAGTTCAAACCATGGCAAGACTGGCATATACGCAAAATGGCAATGTGCCAAATCAAGAGCACTGGGAGCATTTGGAAGTGGCGAGTGGAGTTGAGGTCTGCTGTTCAAGTTTCAGCTTTTTGAGTAGGACGAGCAGTTCTTGCTTACGCTTCTTTAGTGAACTGTGCAAAAGGGGCCGATGCAAATTTCTTACAAAAAATGTGACCCTTTTGATGATTGCAGTTGAGCTGGTAAGGGTATTTGCAGCAGCAGCCTCTCATAATTCTGTCAGTGTCAAATTCAAAACAATCCAAGTCAGACTGATCGACGAGTGTGTTCTGCAGCGGTGATCCATTGATGACTGAACATGTATTGATCAAAATAAATTACTTTGTTAGCTTGCGGCCGAGCTGAGCAAAAGAGGCGGATTCGCGGAGCGTAGGAGTAACATCGACAAAATCTCGAGCTCCGCTCCAGCTTTGGTGTTACTGAGCTGACGTTCATCTGGACATTGCTTCGCTGATACTCGGGCCCTGCAGGTTCAAATTTGTTTCTCCTGGCCTGCATAAAAGTTTTAAACTATAGTGAAGTAGCAGTGCAAATGTCATTCCAACTTGCGCCATAAGTTATTTCAACAAGTGACATCTGAAGAAACTAGCTAAGCCCAGTTTGGTTGCCGGTTTCCAACCTTGAAAAGAGCTTCGGCCAGGAAGTTGGCTCCATGTGTCATATGGACGACAAGTGAGGTTTGTTGGCTTTGTACATAGTTCACGTGTGTTATAAGCCGGCCAAATGAAAGTTGATTATCTAATAACAGCATCCAGCAATCAAAGTGCTGAATAGGTTATGTTTATGTTACGAGACAGTGAGTCCTGTTGATAGGTGACGCATCTGCGCTTTCTTACTGGCACACTAGTTTCACGTGCGTGATTGGGGAAAGTATCTTCCACTTTCACCAACCCCCCTCATTGGTTTGCAAACGAATTCTCATCCCGATTCCTACTTGATAGAAATTACAACAGCTCGGGCGATACAATGTTCTGTTAGAGTTAACTGAAAAACGACTAGAGGAACAATTTGCCTTAGTTAAAGTTGTTGTGCAATGGAAATTGGACAGCGGAGTTGAGGACAACCTGAATTACAACAATGCATAGCTGACTAACTGCGTAAGTGAATGGATTCCGTGGGCGCGGGACTCTTGCATCTCTGAACTCACCTGTTGAATTGCTTCAAAGTCAAGTCAAACGTGGAGCGAGGAAGGCATGTGCAAAAAACTAGTTTCTTCTTCCTTGAGCTTCTTGCTGCTCACAGTACAGTAACTAAAGGATGGTGTTGCTGTGCTAACCGATTAGCTCATCGTGAGGCTGACGAAGTTTAAACTATCCACAAGCTCTTCCTCTCATCTCTGGTCTCACAACTATTGCCATTTCTTGCTTTCCACCTGAGTTTAAGTCGAGCTCCCTCCTTTACTGTCCTTTACTGTACGAGTCGAGCCAAGTTGAACCGAGTTGTGCATAACTGAGTCATCACGTCCAATTTGCTCCCAAAGAACACAAGAAGCTGGATACCCAAGCATGTTTCAAGCGTATTAAACCAAGTGATTCACTTCGACTTTATTCAGTCAGTCAGTTTCTTATTCGGGTTCCGGAACCTACATTTTGTAGCAGAGCTGCAATCACAATCCATTAACTTTACCGGTGGTGGCTACTCAAATATTTTTGCAAAAACCAAGTCATCCAGCAAACTTGTCCTGTTCTATCGTTTCACTAGTTCGGTTCCCACTTAGTGTCTATGTGAAGCTGGAACTCAATCAGTCAGGCGTCTGCAGTCATGATCTTTTTGGGCTGATTTCCAGTCGTTTTTGTTATGACTGTGCCAAACACACTCAAGTAACAAATATTTGCTGCCAATATCATGGGCATTACAAACGAGCGCTTCAAAGGACATTCCTTGAATCAGACTGGTCCTAAACCTTCCAGTGGTAGTGGCAGTGGACTGGGCTTCAGTAAGTTCAAAGTGTTCAACCGCAACAAGCCAAGGGTTGTCGCAGAGCCTTCGATGGAAACTCCGAACCTTCCTTCCCCGAACTTGACGGTGAGTACTCGGAACATTCTGATGTTTTGTAGCAATTCACGTCCCTACAAGTTGAAATTGTCTGGGTCAAGTGATCAATCTGCAATGACTCTCACAATCAAATTCCCGTAGCTGTGTATGACTTTGGCAATCATACTTCCACTATCGAATTCTCATTCTTTCCCAGCAAAATCGCATGCATTACAATATCTAAAAGATAAGATACGATAGGCGACTGGAATCTGGCCCTGGTGCACGGAACGGAAGAATGGGTCAGTCGGCTGCTTGCCGCTGCAGCAATTCATGACTCATGGCATTGACGATGCCTCTATAGGCTCCACCTGAATTCTATAACAAAATTAGCGAAACTGAAAAAGTTTTTACTGCAAACTTTCCAGAAGGATTTTTTAAATCTTGTGTAGTCAAAGTCGGCATAGTCTACCACCTTGCCATTCGTAAGTCCAAAAGTGCATGTGTAGAGAAGCTGGTTCTCCATCGAATCTCTCGACTTTTGCCCTAACCGAGACAATTCACCTCGACTTAGGAACAAATTGTTGAATTCGTTTTTTGACCAAGAGCATGATGAAATCGGCTGAAAACTCAAAGGAATTCGGCCTTCGTAGGCACCAATCTATGTTAGAGTTTCTTAAGGAGGTTCGCTAGAACGGCCACTTTATAATAATTTCAAACCAAGTTTCAGATACCATCTGATTCTTAAATTGGCGTTTGGATATATTTTCAGATGGCGGACCAAGATGAGGTGGGAAATGCACACTCCGGGTCAACGTTGAGTCTTCTGAACAACAACATCCACTCGACCGGCAATGTTCAGGTATGACTGCTCCAGCTAACTAAGTAAATCTCTTCCAATTGTCTATGCACACTTCCGAAGAACGAATAACTAAAAAACGACTTTTATTGCAGAGCAAGGCAGCAGCGTTTACACGATTAAATTCATCAAACTCGGGACAGGGAAGCCAAAGCAGTAAATTCATGCGACAACAAACAGTCTCTTCATCAACCCACCATCACCATCATTCAAACGAAACTTCTTCTTCAATGTCCACCCAGTCTTCCTCAAGTCAGCAAATGAAGGACCTGAGGGCAACAATGAAGCAACTGGGAAGCATGACGAGCTCTACCTCCTCGTCTTCTTCTAGTAGCTCATCGTCGCAAGTTTCTTCTAGTTCTAGTTCTAGCATGAGCAGCGCCAATCCCGCCACCTCGCCATCTCTAGGTCCCATTCAATTGGTTTCAAAAGGAGCAGCTGGTCTTGCTCCTTTGAACTTGACCGACGCCCAGAGGCTAGCAGGTAAAGCTGGATTCCAAGTAAAACAGGTGTAAAGGAAGTGACAACGCTTACAGGTTCTATAACTTTCAGTGAGTGGGGAAAAGGGTGGACAGGACGACCCTCTAGAAACCGGCCAGGTTTGCATCCAAGAGTTGCAGTTTCCAAGTTCTCCGGAATTCATTGCTCCACTCGCGCTGCAGCCAATATCAAATAGTCACTTGTCGGACTCCAAAGATTCTGCCATCCGCACAGTCGAGACGAAAATGGCTTCAAGTTCATCCTCGAGTTACAGCGACGGAAATGTGAGGACACAGCACGCGATGGCAAATGCAGCCGCCAGCAAAATGGTTCAATCCGGGGATATAAAGTACCAGGAAAATGAGTCAACGGTTGCACAATCAAAAAGCGTTGAAGTTGATGGCGTCAAAGCAGAGCATGCGACTGCTCTCAAGCAAGGGAACAGGTCAGTAGTTATTCCCGAATTCTGAAATGTGAAGCGTGGGAGAACGCAATAAGACACATGTAATCAAATCTGACTACTTCTTTGGCAGGTATCTGACACAAGGTGGCGTGACGGAAAAAGAAAGCCACAAAGCCGCTGCAGCAAAAGCAAAGTTATCTACAGGTAGCTTCGAGGCGGAGAAACTGGATGTCACAGCTGAGAAGCGGAAGGAAACGTGGCTAGCGAATGGGACTGTAGTAAATCGAGAAAAGCACAGAATGGATGCATCTCAGTCAAAATTGACCATTTTCAATCAAATCAACTTTTGGTCCAAGAACCATTGGAAAGGTAAGCATCCTGATTTTAAAGAACAAGTAGATGAAAAAAGACTAAAAACCATTTAACTTTGTAGGTTTGTCGTTTGAGGACATGTTCTCATTGGGCTGGAACTCGGACAAACAGGATATTCAGACAGTAATAGACAAGTATTCAACGGAACTGACCTGCATCGTGGATGGGCTTAAAGACGAAAAGGAAAACAAGGAAACAGTACAAAGTCTTCAATACGCCTCGAAGGTTATTGAAGCAGCTTGGAAAGTCCCGGGACACGGCCAACAGGTATGTACCGCAGTTGTAATAAAAAATTTTGCTATATTTTGATAGACGCACAATTGATAACTGAATATTTCTAGGTTGGCCATAATTTGTGTGATAATCTGAGGAAAATAGGAGGACTGGATCTTCTGATTGAGAATATTTCGTCGCATAAGCGGGATTTGCGGAAAGCTTCTGCTAGATTGCTGGAACAGTCTTTAACGTTTGACAACTGTAATTACGTCATTGAAAAAGAATGTTTGGACAAAATTGTGCAGGTATGACATCGTGAATCCGTTTTATGCCCATCTGCTCAACTGGTGGTTGCATAATGCACAAACTTTTTTTTAGGTCGCTTCTGAACTTTGTGAAGCAGAAGAGTCCAACGTTGGAACTGGCCTCCTTTGCAACTTGTTCAAACACAGCGAAGCCGTTTGTAATAGTGTTCTCCGGCTTCGTGGTTTGGAGACGGTGATGGCAGAATGTCGCCGAATGGACGTTGAAACTCTACGCAACTGTGCGGGAGCTTTAGTCAATTTGTCATTGTATGGAGGTGCTGAGAATCAGGAAGCAATGATCAAGAAGAAAGCCCACGTGTGGCTATTTCCTCTGGCATTTCATCAGGACGACTCGATCCAATATTATGCTTGTTTGGCAATCGCAGTTCTTGTCGCCAATAAGGAGATTGAAGCTCAAGTTCTCAAGTCTAGTAAGTACAGGACAGAGTGCTGCCACTTAAGTTATATACAAACCAAGGTTACAGCATTCTATAAGGCAAAGCTAACTGTTGGCTGGACTTACAGGAAACTATAACATTGACACACTTCAACTCGTTGAACCATTCCTCACAAAGCATGACCCAGAAGAATTTGCAAGTTCACTCATTCCTCATGGACAAGGTCAATCGGCTCAGTGGCTGGAAAAACTTGTACCTGTTCTTTCTTCCGATCGTGAAGAATCTAGGTCTTTGGCAGCATTTCATTTTTGGTGAGTTTTACTAAAACATCAAGCTGTCAACTTACAATAGCGTCTGTAAAAACCGCGATCCTAATGACTCTTTCAATTATTTGCACAGCATGGAAGCTGGTTTAAAGAAACGGCATGGAACTACCGAGATTTTTCGTAAAATCAATGTCATCGAGCCTTTGAAGCGGGTTGCGTCTTCACCGACAGCCTTAGCAAGCAAGTTTGCTGCACAAGCTTTAAGACTGATTGGAGAAAATGTGCCACACAAGCTGAGCCAGCAAGTCCCACTTTGGTCAATTGAGGATGTTCGAGCTTGGGTAGTGCAAAAGGGCTTTGACGATTTTGCCGATTCCTTTGTAGCTTCCAAAGTCGACGGTGATCTCCTTCTTCAGCTTACTGAAGAAAATCTTAAGGAAGATATTCAGATACGGAACGGAATTCTGAGAAAACGGTAACAATCCACTTTGGAGACTAGATCTAGAGAACCATTACCAAAAACTAAAATCAATGATTGCATTTTATCAGGTTTATGCGAGATTTACAGCAGCTGAAGAAAATGGCTGATTACTCAAGCGTGGACTCGTCGAATCTAAACGAGTTTTTAAACTCCATTCATCCAGAATTCTGCACTTATACCTACACGCTTTTAAATTACCGTATTGACAAGGACACTCTGCTGTCGATCAGCGAGGAAATGTTGACGGAATGTGGAGTTCAAAGCGGCATAGACAGGCAGAAAATCATCAGAACAGTTGCCTTGCGATCCACACCTGTTGAGGAGGACAAGGGACTCGATGTATTTATCAGCTACAGGAGAAACAATGGCTCTCAATTGGCGAGTCTCCTCATGGTTCACCTTAAACTTCAAGGTTTCTCCGTTTTTATTGACGTCGAGAGGCTGGAGGCGGGAAAGTTTGACAACAATCTGCTTCAACATATTCAAAAGTGCAAGCATTTCTTGTTGGTCCTGACTCCAAATGCCCTGGACCGCTGCGTCGGAGATGAAGAGTGCAAGGACTGGGTTCATAAGGTAACCATCCGTTTTGATAAAGCAAGTCTTGGGCCTCCTATAATTTCTCGCAACAGCTCACTTAATTGTGCAATTTCAGGAGGTGGTTGCGGCGCTAGATGCCAATAGGAACATAATTCCTATTATGGACTCCAGCTTCACATGGCCGCAAAGCGAAATATTACCTGAAGATATGCGGCCTCTCACAGCGTATAACGGTGTCAAGTATGTGTTTGTTACGTGTATCAAAATGTTGGCATCAACACATGCTCATGTGTAACCAATGATTTTTTCCAGGTGGATTCATGAGTACCAAGATGCATGCGTTGAAAAGTTGGCCAGTTTTTTGCGGGGCGAGTCGGCCTTTAAGAAGGACGTCCTGTTCGGCAATACTGGTTACAGTTCGCCGAGCCCTAACCTGAGCTCTTCCTCAAGCTCGAATCGAGCTCTTCCGCAGTACACTCGAGCTCCCAGCATTGGTTCTGATTGCCGTTCTGAAGCTTAGCAAAGTCCTGTTACAGTGCTCGAGTTTCGTCCAGAAGAATGACCTGAAAGCCTTTATCCCTTACCTGGCTGGTGCTTGGATGCATTTATTTGTGTAGGGTAGCGTAGCTTAGCTAAATTACATTTTTACAAACTTTGTAAAGACTTTCAAGTCTGGTGCTGTCATGCTTAGAATTAATCCAGTGCTACTGTGTGGCACAACTTTCGTTTAACAGAAAAACCACTAAATGTTGTTCCTTTAATGTATGCCGTCTTTGCTAGTACAGAGATTCCCAAGTAAATAAAGTTGCCCGTTACAGCAGCAGATAAAAATTAACTTGCGTTAGCAAACCGACTGACTGAGAAGAAAGTGGAGGCATAAAAACCAGTGCCACTGCTAAAAAAGCTACAGGCATGGAAAAAGTGTGCACACCGAGTTCCATAATGGCAGGTTAGCATAACAAACCGAGCGAGTGTTTTGCACCAGTAGGGAAGTACATACAGCCGGTGAAAGCAAGTATCAAATACAAGCCGCCATTTGCTCTCGTGTTCGTGCAAGAGAGCCACACGAAACTATACAACTACAACTAGGTAACAGTTGACGGGAAAGTGTAAGATTCCTTCCAATCTTGCTACCAATATGCACAATGCCTTGATATGAAATGCAGACAGGAGGGAAGAGGCTTTACGTGAGACCGTGTTACACACTCACTCTTCTTGCTATACTTTGTGTGCAAACGGGCTGGCACGGAGAAAGTGAGAAAAACAAAAAGATCGTGAAAGCTTGCAGTAACATTACTTTATTTCAGGGCATCTGTGTATGTGACTAAATTAAATAACACTGAATAACGAAGCTCTGAAACTGTTCACGTTAGACCTGGACGTTTTTCTCAAACCGTAAAGTTTTACTCGGGATCGGGATGTACCCGACTATTTTTGCATTCTCAGTTTTCTCAACAATCCTGTGTAATGGAAGTAAAGGAAATATTCAGTCGCCTAGATCCAAAGCAACTTCGTTAGCAGTAGTGACGATTTGTTGAAAAACTTTGGAGGACCAATATGCCACCAGAAACTCAATAGCACAAAGCAACTGTACAATCAATCAAAATTAACTCTGCTGTCGCGTAATAGTGCTTTTTAGTTACTTGAGTAGCAACTGTAACTGTACAATATAAATATGACAATCGAAGTGAAGTAAAACTAGTTTGAAATAGCGTAAATTTATGATGTCAACTCATCCGACCACTTGTTTACAATCAACATTTTGAGTTCAACATCAATCGCCAGATCATTCTGGTCAGACGTCAATCAAAGCCGAAATATTAACGACTTCAAACAATACCGTAAGTTTTGCTGATATACTATTACATGTATGTAGTTTTGTCAAGCTCATTACTGCAGCTGTCGTTTCTAAAAGGGCGGTGGCGATAACATTATTGCGCCACATGACTTATTACTTCAACTGTCCAACAATACAATTATTTGCGAAAAATGTTTGGTATTCGCAAGAAAATGTGGCTCTCGTGTTGTTGTGTGTCCCCTTTTGTTAGATTCAACTGGTCAGAATGACCTGTAGATATATTCTAATGCTCGACAGTGTTCTCGAGACTCGGTTGCAGCATATTCAAGTGATCCTGGGACACCGAATCTCGAGTAAGCGTCCATCGAGTTGAATAGTTTATAAAGTGTTTTGCTTCCATTCCTATCTGCAGCTAGGAAACCAAAACCAGTAGAATCATTATCGAGCTGTCGTGCAAGCGCTCTTGTTGCATCTTCGAAGTTAGCAAATATATAATTCAGTAATTTTGTCTGAAGTTTTTACTTAATGATATAAATGAGAAAGCAAGGTGTTTGCATAGCCTTGGTGGCCAGAAATTGATGGCATCTAATTAGAGGAGCATTTTTAATTTATTGGGATGTTTATTCAGGAGGGGGATGAGCAATAGTAACAAAGAGAACATTTGTAGACTTGGACTTGAATCCGTAGACTTTGATGTGATGTTACAAATTTAAAAGACGTACGGTACGGCGGTTGTAAGAATTGCAACTTGTTGTCGGGTGTTTGAAAGCAGCAGAGACGTCAGGTAGACGTGGTGAAGTTGTAGGTGGTGGTACATGTGGATGGTTTTTGTGCTGGCTAATCTGTTGCTGGATATACAAGGAAACGGTTGGGGACGGATGTTGGAAAGAAGAAAGTCGGCGTGCTATATGGAGATCTGTATGCAAGGCAGGGGAGGCGAGAGTTGTTGGAGAACTGCATGGAGAAAGTATAGTTGAGAGAAGATTGTGTGAGCGAGAGTGAGGAAAAAGCAGTATATAACGCTGACTGTGACTGTGTGCAACGTTCGCCGTAGTGGCGGGAGCTGGAGCTAGCAAGCGTATTTTGGCAAATGCCTCCTGGTTGACGGCCATTCGTCGGGATGAAAGCGCCTGTGGAGTGGAGGGAAAGTTGGGAAAATGACGAGGAGGAGAGTGGCAATTCAACTAGTGTGTGCCTTCATTTCGCTCTCCTCCTTCACCATGCCGACCATGGAATGACATACTTGAGAAAACAAGGCCTGCGCTTCGAGCATCTTGCACGCATGCTTTCTCCCAACGTCGACAACAAAATCGATACAGGTCATCCCTTCTCAGCAGCTCGGCGGTGAAAGGAGCCAGACTGGCCAAATCCGTCAAACCTCGTCAGTTTCCAATCCAAGTTAAACAGCTCTCAGCTTCCAGTGAAAATGTTGGCTTCTTTCAAACTTGACAGTTTACACCTGTAGCGTTGCGACAGGACATTAAAGAAGCAAGCACCTTCAGCTCTCGCCCACTCTTCATCCCCAAACTACAGTCAGTTAGCTAGCAACCAACAATGCACGGCGTTTCCGTGCATTCGGCTTTAGCTATCAAAAGGCAACGAAAACGAAGGGACAATGCGACGAAACGTGCAAAAAGAAGGACCCAAGGAAGACCCATTTCCGAAGCCAACCTCGGCGGTGGAGGAAACACTGCGAATAAGGTAAAGTTATCATTGCGTCATGCTTTTTCGAAATTTTCCCAGCCAACCACACATCAGCACTGTCAGGCTGACTCCATCTCTGCTCCCGTTTTACTCGGGTTCCGGGCTAACAATGTGAATTGATTGATCCAACAGATGATGGGCACCGTGACGACACTCCACGTCGGCATCATTTTTTCGCTCATTGGCTTCCTGTTCTTGGTCTCAGCACTGATTCCCTCGTCAACGACATCGAGGAAGGAAATGTTCAACCTGCTGGCGACTTCGGCAACTTGTCTTGCCATCGGAGCATTCCTCATTTGCCTCAATCGCTTTTACGGAGATAGAGAAGAAGCGGAGCTGAGTAACTACGTAGAGGCACAGCTGGCTCGTACGACATCAGGCCACAGGCTTGTCCGCGACCCTTCAGAAATGAACCTCCCTGTCAGATCTGCAAATTTGAGTGGGCGCAATTCGTCCGCAACGCCAGATTGTCCTGTTGTCATCGACATACAGGATTGTAGTTTGGAAAGTCCTTTGGAGCAACGAGGAAAGGACACTTATAGAGTTTACGACAAACAACGACCAGGGAAACTTGTTCACTCGGCGCCGCACTCGTCCCAAGCAACTACCTCAACCGCCTGAATTGAATACACCGTGTTCCGTTTCTCTACTAAAATACATTACTGTACATTCAACATAAATAGTCGTCTCATCGTCTCCCAGTTTTTACACCACAAGTGCACATGGATTACCACATTCCGCATCTGTAAACCCGGATGATGCTCCACACGGCGTTTCATCTGCCGTCGCCGTCTTACGGCTTCTTCATCACTCCTTCGCCTGAATGTAAACAATTCGCCAATAGTATTATATATTTATACTTGAACATATGTAACGTACAATACTGTAATGTACTCACCTAATTCGACTGCCTTCCCATAGTTTGCCGCTCTGCTCAACCTTCAATCGCTGCTTCTAAGTAACATTAGCTTACTGTCCTCTACTTTTGTCTAACGTCCTTAAAAACCGACTGGCTTTGTACACGCCTGTTTTATTTGCTCCAGGTGTTAACTGCAAGTGAAATTTAAGGCCGCCATGACTCCTCTCAAAACCACAAAGATCCCTCCAATTCGTTGTCCTATCTTCTAAAGACTAGATTTTCCTTCATTTTTGTTTGCTTTCTGCTCACTTTGTAATTTTAGTTATGTTCCAGTTGTTCGGTATTGTGGTGAAAGGTGGAACGTCAAAGTGCGCTTAAGTGGCCTCAACCTTGATTTCATTGCCGGGTGGCTCAATTCTGACAAATACGGGGATAACTCTCGTGTCAGGTGCAGCTAATGCTATAGCTTGTGGACAACATGAGTGGCTTTGTTTTTCGAGTAATTGTTCTCAACCAAGATGTAATAGCAGGTTTCTGAAGTGCAAAGCCGACCAGGTAACTAAGTCTTTTCCGAGTCTTATGCCTACTTGGACAGAATCACACTGTAACTTTCATTTAAAGTTAAAACTTTTCTATTATATTCTATTACATAAAATTAATTGTGGAATTATTCCAGTTCCGTTTGATATTTAGTGCTTGACAGCTCCTTGAAGAGCAAAGATTCACGGTGCTTGTAAACAGAAAGACGCGATAACCGTCCCACTGACCTTCGGAAAAACTGGTTTTGTTTGTTAAAATTTAAAGCATTTGCTGATGCTAAAAGACGTCTCGGAAGTTTGGATATTTCGCTATTATGCACATTCCACTATTAATATGGTATTAATATGATAATTAATGTTTCTTCTTGTCGCATGGTTTCCTACTTGTCTATGTATAGAAAGACGGTGCTACAGTTTATATAAAACTGTTTTGAAAGAATGGTTACAATTTTTATATACATATAAGCACATTTTGTGGCAGATTATAAATGTATTAGTCCTGCTTAATTTCTTGCGGTCTGCGAAAGTATAATTGCAAGTTGAGTGAATGAGTTAAGAGAAGGGGGAGGAGCTAAATGCAACAATATGCAAGAGATTCACTTTTAAGTCTGCCTTGGCCTTGACAATTGATAAGTCGGTTTTGTTGGATATGTTTGTGCTGTCGATTGTTCTCATAGTCAAGCGCTTTTCTAATTTATGCAACTGTTACTCACAGTTCAAGAAAATGGGACTTGGGGACCATAAGCTGCTATCGTTATTTTTTCGGTAACAGTTAACGAACATGAAATTATTTTGTACATTGTCTTGTTTTATCTGAGTGAAACATGTTTCCACACCATCAAATATGTACGCAGGAATAAAATATTCAAAGAGACGCCATTGAATTTGTAAGCTATAAGAGCAGTTAATCTAGAAGACTGCATTTCGTTTAAGCGCGTTTTTCGTGGGCAAGTGCTCAATTTTAACATCAAATTCGTCCAAGACTGGAAAGAGCTGACTATGAGCTGTCTATGAAACATTGTATGTATGTCGTGTGTGTATTAAAAGAAGGATTGTTGATTACGTTGCAGGATCAAGATGATTGGAGCAATGCCTTCGTTAGCCCTGGACCGCTGTTCCACAAAGCAGCAAGGATCCATTGGCCACCTGAAGAGGAAGAATCTTTCTCTTCACTTCCGACCGCCACAGTTGAGTCCTCAGTCAACAAGCGATAATTCAGAACCTGAGAGGGATCAATCGAGGCTGAGCAGAATATTCCGACACTGTGCAAATCGGCGCTTACTGTTCCAGTTGTCGGTGTTGGCGCCATTGTGTGGAGCCTTGCTTCTATTTGTCGGTCTGGTGCAACTCATTCCTGGTGCAGACGGTGAAGCATTTAGCTACCCACTCATCATCATCGGCAGCATCCTTTTCTGTTTGGGCCTTTGCCTCATTGCTTTTCGCTTCTTTTGGAACCAACATCCGGCACTCTCCACCCAACCTGAGGATGACATGCCCGAAATCAAACCGGAGGAAGCCGTTCCCACGTAGTCACGCCTTTTCATCCACCATCACCTGCCACCAAAATCACTTTTACAGCCTCCCACCCTTCCTTTTAATTCCACTCGAGTTTTCTCCACGAAATTCGCCGAAGTGAAAGCTGGTTCAGTCGGGGCTGCACAAATCATTATGATGCCGAGCTCCGACGCAACTAAATTTGTGTTTAAATTATTTGTTTTCTAGTGGAAATCTTCACTTTAGAATCTATGTGTACTGCAGTTCTTGTAAGGGAGGACAAAAGCGATTCTTGGTTCAGTCCTTTTAGACTGCAAATCTATGCAAGATCTTCATTTTGTTGAACCCACAATAATTACTCTATGAAGAAGACTCGTGGAGAAACTTGAGCATATTTAGTCATTCTTTATTCAATGATAGACAGCCATTTCACATTGATGGATTGGACACTAGTTTAAGGAGCGATTTGACTTTCATACAGAACGGATCATGGATCACTAGTTGGTTTTCGGTACCAGGAAAATTGGTATTTTGAGAACATTTACATAAGCCGTACCAGCCTCCGTTTGGTCAAAATTGATTGTACGTGCAAAAATGTAGGTTATGCATTTCGCTACACGGTAAAGAATTATTTGTACACGGAAACTTTCTCAATTAGAGTGTAAGAAGGGATTGATTGAAATTGTACGTCTGTGAACAGACCTGAAGAAATGAGATGTGTTAACAGTGGAAAACTGTAATATATTAAAACTTTAATTGTTAAGCTATTGCTAATGCAAACTAAAAATGTGAGCAAGCCGTCTTTGATGTTGTAAAGTACAATTTTCATAGTTACAAAAACGTGAACTTACACGAAGCTTCAATTGCCAAACGTCATTTCACTTGTTCCAAAGTCAATATTTTACCGGAGATTCAACTGAAAGTTCTTTTCAGAATTGTTGCATATTGGATGACGTCAATGTCAATGTAGAAAAACAAATAAAAAGTGAAAAATTGACCGAAATCAATTCATTATTGAGGCCTCAAACAAATAGCCAAAATATCCCGGAAAACTCTTCGAGCTTCCCTCTCGGTCTCGGACAGTGAAAAGATCACTCACACATCGGAAGAAATTATAGCAACTTTATTTTTTTGTATCACTTGAACCTCTGATCACCAGAACGCCGGCAGCATTGGAAGCGCAGTTGCAGCTTCATCGATTAAAGACGATGCTATATACAAAATTCTAGTGTTTTAAATTCTGATGCTTCGCCAGGGCCAATAGTTTCTATGCGTCAACTGACTGACCTGCTCACTCGTTGCTCTTGCACAAATTTCTAGACGCTAATCCAGGTCCGAGACACGCCTCAAGCAGAGTATAGTATCTTTTCAGCATCAATTAATCAATTCTCTCTCGCGTTCTTGGACCCAAGTCAAGTTGCTCCACGCACAATTGTGAAGACTTGTTTCAGAAAGGTAATTTCTTGAAGTTGATGTTGGATTTGAAAATGCAAACCGTAATCCAGTGATTGCCTTCAGAGCCAAGAAGTCGGCTCTGACCCGGCCCTGCCCTTCAGAGCCGGCTTGTAACCCGGCTCTGCAGAGCCAGAACCATTTTTGTCGTGGCTCTGGCACTGGCTCTGGCTCTAGCTCTGAGTGAAAAAAAATCGAGCGTTTGAACCATATGAATTTCTTACAAACGATTATTGCGAGGCTGAAATCCGCAATTATTTACCAAAATTAATTTAAAAAATCACTTTTGACAATGATACGGCACCCAAAACGGGGGAATTGAGCGTGGCGGTCTGCCCTATGTCCCATAATGGAGCTCCCCAACTGGAAAAATTACAAGTCCGGTGAGCTCCCCAACTGGAAAAATTACAAGTCCGGTGAGCTCCTGCTGGAATAACGTAATTTAGCTATGTAATTTAGCGAGTAAGCAATATGAATCATGGGATGATGTCATATTAAT